>OY756369.1:18744520-18974520 GCA_963576895.1 Ceraclea dissimilis
ACATATATCCAGCAGTGGAGAGAAAGGGTCTAAGATGAAGAAGAGGAAGAAACTAATCATTTCGGAACGTAAGAACAAAAAAATATTTATAATAAATTTAACTGACAAACGTTTACTGGGCGAACGTATTAGAAGTGATTTCTTCAGCTAACCGGCGATGTGTTATTATAAAATTAAATTTAGTGGGAACCAGAGGTCCTTAGAACTGATAGAGACAATGGACTATGGTGAAAATACTTAGATACTCTGAACCTCCGATCCAGTCTGACGTAACATTTGGTAAATTAAAGAAAACGGTGTAAAATAGCTACATACTCGTATTTGTACAACCTTTTTTTGTTTTTTTAGTTTCCTTAACTCCTGGGGGAGCATAGGGCGGATACAACATCTCTCCATTGGTCTCTGTCCTGGGCCATGGTCTTGACATCCGGCCATTGTAGATCGGCTCCCCTCAACTCTGCAAGCATGGAGCGTCGCCAAGTAGTATTTGGGCGACCCCGTCGGCGCTTTCCTAAAGGTTTCCAGTGCAATGCTTGCTCCCAGTACAAACTTAAAATAAGTCAAATAAAAAAATAAGTTCTATGGGCCTATGTCCAAATGATGTTGCACTGTCTAATACGAATGAACATACTTACATAAATCTTATTATATTTCCAACATACTCACCTACCAATTTCTTCAAAATATTATTTCGTCCTTTGAGCCCATTGTCACAAACATATTTGAATTCTGTTGAGACGGGAGTGCTCGGCAGAAATTAATAAGAATTTAAAATGAAGAGGAACTGGCTACACTTTAGGAGAAATAAGAAAGTTGGGACTTTTGTGAAAAACATCAGCAGGGCAGATGGAAAGGTCAAAATAATACCCAATCATCCAATTGCTTCTGAACACTTTGTACACAGGTGAGAAACTGACATACTCGCTTGGCAATCTTGCTTCTGGGATTGGCTAAATTCATAACATAGTCCGAACTCACAGCATTTAAATTTATTCTTGTTTTAGGCCATTCGTTGACAAAGACATCGCACTGTGGGAATTCGCTCAACACACCAATGGAAAAGGTAAAATAAATGCCAAATCTCTTCTTTCTTTCATTCTCTCAAAATTCTTACAAACATCTTCTTCCCCTTCTATCCTTGGTTGGGTCGGGGGCTCAAAGCGTCTGTGATCTGTATATCTTCGCCAGAGGCCAGGACCTCTTGCCACTCCAACCACATCAGTCCCCCCTCGCACATCTTTGTCATCGTGCTTCTGCCAGTTATTTCTGGGGCGGCCCACCGGTCTTCTGTCTGTACCCTCGGCTTCCAGAGCCTTTATAAAATTAATTAAATTAAATTATTGATTAATTTACGATTTTAATCATAAAGGAAAAATCTTCCAGGACTAGCATTAATGAAGGACACGGAAGATCCGGAAGCAGTTAAGAAAAATTTAAACAACTCATTTCATTTTGCAATGGCTCCAGCTCTTTTCATTGCTGAGATCATTGGGTTATTTCCAGTTTCAGGTGTTCGGAGCAAGGACTCAACAAAAGTCAAGTAAGAAATAGCACTATCAAATAATATGGATTTCACAACTGATGCATTTACCAAATATTTTTTTTCCTATTTTGACAGATTCATCTGGCTCAGTTGGAGAACATTGTACAGCCTTGCAAATTTGGCTATTGGGCTAACGGTTGTCACGCTTTCAATTTACAGGATCTGTCTAGATGGGTTGGATCTGAATAAAGCAGGTAATTTCAATAAGATGTTTTATCTTAACATTAAATATTGATGAATATCCAGTCTACATACATACATGTCCGCTCCCTAAGTGGAGCATGTGGTTGTCACCCAGTTTTTCCAGGCATTGTCATTCCAGCCTGGCGCAGCTCTGATATGTACAGCCTCTGGATGGTAATTGCAGGCCTGCCCAGACGTGTGTTGCCTTCCGGGCGATACTGGAGACAGCTGATGTTGTTAATGCTATCAGCGACCATACGTAGAATGTGCAGTCTATAATATCCAGTCTATATGTGTCTTAAATCAATTAGTCTATATTTAATGTTTCATGGATTGAAATTGATCCATTTTTGTAGGAGCTCTCGTCTTTTATACAACAGTGACCATTGACCTGATACTCTTCTTACAACTGTCAACTGAATGGGAAGATGTTGTGAAGCAGGTGACCACTACAGAAGTCGCCTGCCCCTTTGCCCTGCACTCGGGAGAGAAATGGAGTCTGAGGGCAAGATTCATGATGATCGTTTATTCCATAATGTTGATATCTTCACGTTAGTAAAATTTTATGAGTGTCAAATAATACTGTTATGCCCAATCCCACCAACTTTAACCTAAGAAGGAGACACTAAGAAATTTCCATATAAAAACAGAGATAATATTCTATTTATTGACACACAGGCCTACCAACCACACCCTAATTCCATACAAAATGCAACACGCAACTCACCTACGTTAGGTGCCCAAATATCTCTGCCCAGGCTAGGTGAGTTGCGTGTTGCATTTCGTATGGAATTAGGGTGTGGTTGGTAGGCCTGCGTGTCAATAAATAGAATATTATCTCTGTTTTTGTATGGAAATTTCTTAGGGGTCTCCTTCTTAAGTTAAAGTTGGTGGGATTGGGCATTAGTCTTTCTCTAAGTTTTCAGTAACGAAGTCTACGTTTTAGAAGACTACTTTCCCTCGTCCCCCTGAATGATAAAAAAATTTCTTGCTAATAGGATAGTGTATAAGTATATGGAATTTTCTATTCAAAATTGCAGTGGAGCATGGTTGGAGCAACTTCTCATTATTGGTATCAGCTTATGCTTGTGCCGAAGAGCATACAGTGATATACGACTTTTACACCCAGTCATATCCTCCTATATTCCGAGTCATGAAATATGACTTCTGGAAAGGATTCTTAATGCAGGTAATTTGTGGAATAATCGCCAACGGCGTAACGATTTCATATAGGTGCCTATAAACTGTGTTGTTCAATTCTAGATTTGGAACGCAATAGCAACCGCAATTTGGAACTTTTCCGACGTCTTTCTGATTATAGTCAGCTCAGCTTTGACACACAGATTTAATCAGCTATCTTTTTGGTTAGACATGACCAATGGACAAGTAGGTCTCAAATGATTGTTTTAGACATAAAGTTTTTGTCCAGGAGTAGGTACAATACTAATCAGGAATATTTGGTTTTAGCGCGTGTCTGAAGCGTTTTGGAAGACCATGAGAACGGAGTACATCCGACTGTCTCTGCTGGTGAAGAGAGTGGATAGGGCAGTCAACTCCATAATGACCTTATCGTTTGCCACAAATCTTTATATCATCTGCGAACAAATGTTCAATAGTCTTAAGTAAGTTAATGGATTTCTCTTCTTCTTCTCTAGCCTTCTTCCTTCCACTGCTGGATATAGGCCTCTTCCAGCTTTTTCCACTCGTATCTCCTCTGACCCTTCTGCATCCAGGTTCAATTTCAATTTCAATTTATTTTCAAAGAATATGGCTTACAAAGTATGTGTATCATTAGAACATTATTTATATTATATTACTTCAAATTAAATTTAAAGCCCCCAGACAGTATAAGTTTACTGGTATAAGGGGGTCAATAATAAAACACATTAAATATCAATTGTAAAATAAGTCCATCAATAACATAAACACATATACAACAACTTGATCACTATTTATTGTCTTTTATTCAGGATTAGCTTCCTCAGACTCCTGGCGAAAGGCTTTGGTTGTGTTATCCTCTTCAGCTCCTCCGGCAAGGAATTATACACCAAAGAGGCAGTGTAAAGAAATCCATACCTGATCCTATTTGTCCTAGGACTTCCTTTCCTGAGGTTCCGCCAGCGATTTGGACAATGTCGTCGGTCCATCACTTTGGTGGCCTTCCGACACTCTTTCCATTTTTTCAAGGCCTCCACTTCAATATTGTGACGCCCATCCGGCAACTTTGGTTCTCCGTCTAATTTCTTCATTTCTTTTAACCTATCCCGAAGACTAACAACAAGCATCTGCCTTTCACACTAGGCACGAATATAATTCTTGGTGAATCTTGGCTGGGACCAAAATCCTATTCCATTCTTGGCCATTTCTTAAGTTATACCACTATAAAGCTTTTACTCGATTGATGGAGCATATTAATATTCCATTTATTGACTTATTTTTGCTTTGCATTGCAGAGAAAAAAACTTTAACGAGGGTCAAACAGAATGTGAGATCAGAAAGGACGAGTAAGTTCATTTTTTTATTAAAGAAGGATCTGGGCTTGCATACACAAATCCAAATGCTTTCCTGTTCACCTTGTACTAGGCTAAAAACCCGAAACGCAAAGTGTGGAATATATCGCCAGCACTAGGGTTTGAATCTGGCACCTCCCGCTTGAAAGACTGCCACCTCAGCCAACTGCACCACCATGCATTCAGAAAGGAAGAAAGGATCTTACAAAACACTATAAGTAATCCAGGGAACATTAAGGGTGTTCAGAGTAGTATCGGGAGGGGTTTGTTGAGGGGAGCCCTTCCGGCGAACCTTGAGCCGTCCGGTCCTTTGAAAAAAAAATGTTTTTGCGTAAAAGACTGGATGATATAGGAGCTGAAACTCCTGAAACATCCAGGGGTGGAGGTGGGTTTACTCTTAATGTATCTAATACGTAATTTCTTTGTTAGACATTGTATAATTTCCACTCGTCCATCCATCTATATGTGTGATGATAGACGAAGGGATTTTCCAGGATCTGGGGTAACCAGCCACCAGATTATTATTATTTGTTACAGAATGGTATGGCCTGCTATAATAGACATCGTCTACTTCACATTCTCTTTCTCGTACCTCATATTCCGCTTCCTCGGAGTGTCCATGATGGCTGCTGAAGTCTACACCGCGGCCAGGAGGCCTAAAGAGATGCTTCACTGTGTTCCAACTTATAACTATTGTGTTGAGGTAATCAGGGACGAATGAGCCCAATGGTCTTAGGATTCGTTCGTCATAAGGAAATTCTCTATTAAAAATGTCACAATGAAAACTCGTTCTTAGTTAAAAGGCGTTTTCATAGTTAAAACTAGTTTTTACTGAGTGACCTAGTTAGAACTGGAATATACTGTTGGTCAAATTAGAATATTCGTTAAAACTAGTTTTTTTGGTATTTGCGGAGGTTTCGACGGCCGGAGTCATCATATCGTATGTTATGTGGACTTTCCGGGTTTGGAGGCCGTAATCGAATGGTCTTTTAAAGACCCAACGTTTCATCCCACACTCTGGGAGACATCTTCAGGGGGAGTTAAGAGTTCAGGTCATCCGATGGAGTCTAATTGTAAATTGTATTTGTAACAAACGCACTCAGTAAACACTAGTTTTAACTAGTGAGAACGAGTTCTAACTAAAGACGAGTTTTAACTGTTGTCTAAACATTATGTTCCAATGTTTTTATAGGTGCAGAGATTTATCGATCAAGTGTCGACGGACAAGATTGCTTTGACTGGGAAAAATCTTTTTTCTGTAACCCGAAGCCTCATTCTCAAGGTACGGCTTTAAAAGAAAGCTTGAAGTTGAAGTATGTATTTGTAATTCAAAGCTTTTATTTGATTTTCTTTTTTCTTACAGATAGTTGGAACGATTATCACATACGAATTGGTTTTAGTCCAGTTTTACTCCTCATCTAACTCTGGAAGTCCCAGAAATAATACTTAAGTCGTTAGTATAGAGACCCAACATTCAGGTGGTCTTGAAATTATGATATGTTGTATAGGTCGATACCGATTGTTTATACATAACTTTTTTCCACAAAATATGTTCAAATGACGATTCCAGGTGTTCGAATGGGCCTACGGATGATAAACAACAATAAACAATAAACTATAGAGAATAATCCAGTTTGATACAATTTTCCTCTCGCCGCCCCCTCCGCCAACTTGAAAAAACATTGAAAATCGTTACTTCTATATATTGTGCAATATAACATCGTTGTTTCGCATTTTTTTCTGTCTTTCTAAAATTCGTCAGGTAAATATTTTTTTTGCTCATAATCTAAAAAAGTGAATAAAAATATTTTGATGTGAAAATAAAAAAAACATATTGTTACTTTTTAAATCTCAGTGGTGATATCGCGGAACGTTAAGCACCACTTAAATGTAAGCAGTGGCTTATTTGAGCCTATTTAGAAATTTACATAATCCTATAACGCTTAAGTATGGAGTCTCTGCATACATTTACTATGGCATAGTATTTTATCATCATCAACTTACATAATTCTTGTGGAAACCGGGTATTAATGTAACGCAGGACCAAGGCAACTCTTCGAAGTTGCTCGAATATTCAACCTACACGGAATTTAAAACATTTCGTGATTGCTGCGTTATCACCTATTTTCGAAAATTATTTGTCCAATACCACATTTTTGCAAAATATTGCATAATAAAGGTATTTATTTATTTTTTTACACTTTTGGTGAACAGGATACAAAGACATGTAAACATTTCAAAGATAAATAACAACATTTGTTCACTAGGGCATGCTTATCGCAGTGTTACGATATCTGCTAGCATCGGAATTTTCTACATGTCGTAGTTGAATATAACAAGCAGTTATCTCAACAGATATACAGCAAAAGATATTGGAGGCTCGATTCCCGGCCGACAAATGGATGGAATGGAATTGGTGAATGTTACTTATCAAGTTTAAAAAAAAAAAAAAAACATTTAGATTAAAAACCACAAAAAATGACTTCAGATTGCGAATAAAGTACTTCTTTATTCGCAATCTTATTATGTTACTATACACAATTATGATGAGGGTGCAAATCCTCGAATACCAGTCGCGAAATTTAGATTTTAGCGAAAGTCATTTTTTGTGGATTTTAATATACTTGAATATTAGTTTTTCATTTTCTTATATGTATAGTATACATACGTGTAAGGATACGGGACGTTAGCGACCGATTCTCTAAGCCTACCCTGCAAACCGTGTCATTTTTGTCGAGTTACAGCTAGTATAGAGACTGTATAGTAATCTCGAGTCGGCTTTTAACTAAATGAATCTCATTCACGGCTCATCGTCTCCACTCTGCGTCTCCACGTGTCGGAGACTGGAGAGAATGAGAGTTGAGAGTGACGGGAGAGAGTTATGAGAGTAATATCTTCATTGCTTGACATTCCTACTGCCTACTATGCTCTACTCACTGCTCCGCTGATATCTTCCTTGATATGGTAATTATATTTTTATGCGTCGAGCCTTCCAGCTCCCAACTAACGACTATAATTTCCTCAGATACACGGGAATGTCGACTGGAAGACCTCCCACTATTAGACACTGAGATACCATTCATCCTCCATACATAATACTCTACTGGTTTCTATGTCTGATTCTATGTAATTCCAAAACCGTTATTAGTTTTGTGAGGCATGTAAACTTTTGTGAACTCACAATCAGTGACCAAGACGGCAGTCGGTTCTTTATTGAAGCGAAATTAAGGGCTTGGTACCAAGAATGACGTCACGGTCATTTACCACGGCATTAAGGTTCAAAACCGCGTGAACAATTCCCTAGATAAAGGTTCAATGTATCTACCTTATTTTTTTCCAAAGCATATTGGTAACGGTTTTCGAGATCTAAGGTCTCCCGTTTTTAGAAAAAAAATCAAAATATCAGTATGCTTACTTTTAAATATTATCGTTCTATATGTTTTTGGTATGCTTATTTAATGAATCGCTTAGGTACTTCGATAGACATTTAATATATTACCTGCGTTGTGTGTCAGGCCAAGTATCTACTTTTTAAGCGCCACAATTTGTAAAATTGCGGAAGAAACGAAGCAAAATAATGGCACAGTAAGTAACCTACTGATGCCGGGTAATGGAACGAGTGATTGTGTGTATTCTCAAATGACGGGTCGTTAGACGAGACATGGCGGGCGCAGGGCGAGTCATTACTGACTACTGACTACCAGAGGAAATTACTCATAAATTTTTAGAAACGTCTAACTCCCTTGATGGCGGCGCGTGACACAGTTTGAATGATAATTCCACTAATACGCGTCTTAAGATCAATTTATAAGCGTTTAATATACTAGTAATGAAATTCACTATATTTTCGCGTAATTCGCGTTTCTCATACGAATTCCTTCATTTTACATAACTACCTTCCTCTCATTTAGTACTTTCCCAATGATGCATAGCCCAAATAATAGAAAAAAAACGGTTCAAATTCTGAGAGATAGAGATTTGCTAGATGCGACCATCGATTGTGCGATAGGTCCTTTATTTCCGGACCATATATTTTGAGTAAAGATAGCAGGGAATCCTGGCTATGATACAGGATGAAAATTAAAACCCCTGTTACCATTGAAAAGAAAAACACAGAGAAACGAGTGTCTATCCTTCGGAAAAAAGATCAGAGATGTTTTTCGCATTTTTTTTTCGAGAAATCTATACAAGATATATAAAATCTTTTACGGTCATTTACTAGATAAAGGTTCAATGTATCTACCCTATTTTTTCCAAAGCATATCTAGTAAGGTTGTTTTAAATTTTTTTGAAAAATCTATACGCGATATCTGGATAGGTGAATTTTTCCCAGTAGGTGTTAGGCTAATGAGTTTATATGTCAATCACGAATTATGACGTTTTCTGGCTGATAATACTGAGAAAAATATTAGCAAGTCTTGCCTTCGCGTATAAAAAAGGAATTTGTTAGCATGTACGTAATATAAAGAAATCAAAATATACGTCATCAAAAAAATAGTACTTACCTACCTAACAACATATCTCTGTAGTCTGTATATTATCTGCTCCTGTATGCGAAGGTAAATATTATTCTGCCAAATCGTTTACTGAGATTATTTGAATGGACTGGAGGCGGAGTTGGAGGGGAATTAAATAAATAAATAAATGTTGCAAACATTCCCTCTTTCCTGCCAAACAATTTTTATACATTCTCATCTTCTTACGGAGTTCCATATAATTCGTTTAAATGATGTTTACATTACTCTCCTAACAGTACCTATACCTATTACATACGAGTACATCACATTTATCCAACTTGAAATTGAAAATATGTCGAAAAATTCTTCCCCATCAATATTTTAACAAAATATTCTAATAGGTAAGTAGATATTAGGTTGACTGTAAGATATTGATGTTGTAATAAGTCCGCCTTTGGCATACTACCGATCATGGGCGTCGTCAAAGGGGGGGGGGGCAGGGGGCAACTGCAAGTGATTAAACCTCACAAAAATCACATTACTGTACCACATATATACCTACCATAATATTGTAATCTATCTATCTATACCCTCACGCCGCGTCCCTTGCAGGGTAGCTCTCCGATTCCATTTACTCAAAACGCGTTTATCCTTGAGGATGACATGATCGGACCAGGGCAATCTCGGGCAGCCGCGTTTCCTCACCCCTCATCGCTCACTCAAATATATCTTGTTTGTATTTTTGTCATCCTGTCATCTTTCATTCTCGCAACATGCCCAAACCATCTTAGTTTATTCACTTCTATTCTGGTCACAACAACAGTCTTGTAGTAACTTATAATATTGGTGACTATGGTGACTAAAGTCTTTGTGAAAGGATTTTTTTCACTCACTTACTTTTCTATAAAAAACTTTGTAAGTAAACGCTGAGTTAAAAGTAAAATAATATTCCAACGCCGCTATTGTGGTTGGGGCTGGGACCGGGGGTAATGATTTCTACAAAATCGTTTTAAAATACGCGTCTCTTATCTGAAGTTATCAGGTTGTTTTTTTTATTTTTTACCTCAAGATGGCAATTTGTTTCCCTGACTGTGGTGCGATCACTTCACCTACCTGAAATCTTGTATGAGGTGACCAAACTTTCATTTTGGAATAGAAATACTATATAGGTATCTATCTATATCTTCAAGCCACGTCCTTTGCAGGGTAGCCAGAGAGGACAGAGCTCCAGACAGCCACATTCTTACACACGCTCCTAGCCTCCGTCACATTTATCCAATATGTCATACACGCTCTCCCATTCCTTTTACTCAAAACGCGTCCATCCTTGAGGATCTGGTCGACATGATCGGACCAGTCTCGGGCGGCCGCTTTTTCTCATACCTCTTCGTTCTCTCAGATATATCTTTTTTGTCATCATGTCATCCTTCATTCTCTCAACAAGCCCGAACCATCTTAGTTTATTCACTTTTATTCTAGTTACAACACCAGTCTTGCAGTCACTCATTTCCCTAATAACCTTATTCCTTATAGCTTATCTCTCAACGTTTTCCCACAGATTCTTCTTAGCGACCTCATAAGGAATAGAAAGACAATTTTCTAAATATTTTTTTCTGAATGTCACAAGAGGAAATAGAAAACGCTATAGATTTGTCCTCCTTGCTTGGGTCATCAGCCTTCATGGCACAGCGAATAGAATATAGGTTGGAGGTCTGGCTTAGATTCCTGGACGTGGCGCATGGTTGGCTTAGAATTAGTGTATGTTACTTAAAAGTAAAGTGATCACATTAAACTAGCCGACGATCAGCCATAAGCCTGACGGAAGGTCTCTGGATGGTCATTGCAGGCCTACCCAGACGTCTGTTGGAGACAGCTGTTATTAGTACTATCAGCGGGCATACGTGGAATGTGCCCGAGCCAGTTTAGCCTACGAGTCTGTATCAAATAATCTTGTAGGCTTTCGCAGCGTGATGATGGCAGTAGTAGTATCGCTGCCGAAAGCTCGGTTACCCAACCACTCGACACGCAGTGAAACCCGAAGAACTAACAACATGGAAATGGAGTCTGTATCACTTGGGTGATAAGTGGCTGCTGTGTTCGACTCCTGACTTCTTCGTTAGTGACATAGTCAAACCATCTTACTCCCAGTAGTCGCGGCACTTTCTGTGTCATCTTTACCGGTTCCAATAAGACAAACTATCTCCCAATGTATGTAGAGGTGTTCACCCTACAAGATATAGAAGATAATATTGTAGGTAATATATCTGTATGTAGGTAGCTTAGCTTACACGCTGGTATAGATAGATGGAGTGGGTTGAATCTCCTATCGCGCGGATTCATCTTGTTTACCGTCACTTAGCCATTATATCTTACCTCAGGTACAAACCATCTCAGATACCAACCTCCACCAAACCTCCTTAACACACTGGGAACATTTCACCTGATAAGGATAACCCTCTCCTCTCCTCTCACCCACTCGCGAGGTAACAGTGGTGGATGATAACACGATATACTTTTTCTTTGAAAGTTTGTATTTAAAAGCCAAGAAATATATCTACTACAACATATATTTTGAGGTCTATCCCCCAAGACTCTTAAAAGTAGGCATATTGATATATTGACATTAAAAAAAAACAGGAAGTTTTTAAATCCTCTCAATAACCTTACTAAATATGCTTTCGAAAAAAATGTTCAGATACATTGAACCTTTACCTAGGGAATGACCGCATAAGATTTTTTATATCTTGTAAAGATTTCTGAAAAAAAATGTGAAAAAACCTCTGATTTTTTTTCGAAAGACAGTAACTTTTTTCCCGAAAGTCTCGAAGAAAAAATATTTTTCATATTGATAGCATGTGTTAAAATCTAGTACTTGATAGACTGTCAAAGTTTTTTAAATGAAGCGAAACTAACCCCAAAAAACGCTATTTTTAATATTAGATCATGCGATTTTGAACCTTAATGCCCCTGCCATAAGAATGGGTAAAGGGAATGAAATATCTCAAATGATACTTACTCCTTGCATTTATACAATTCTCCGCTCAATTTTTTTTTGGTTGTCCCTGTTTGACCAAGAAATCTGGCAACCCTAAATAAAAAAAATAAAAAAACAAACTTTGTCAAACAAATTTCCAAACTTGGGTTTTTGCATATTATATTGCGTACAGTCCCTTTTCATTTTCATATACCTATACAATGATAGAGATGGGTGGAAAAGTTGCGCCTGTATCGAAATATATTCTCAAGTTAAAGTCAATTAATTAACACCCGTCCCTGGTGAGGATGACGTGACATTGACTGATTGGGGAATTAGGATCATCCCAGTCCCAGTGTCTGTCTCGCCTGCATCTGTCCCTGTATTCAGATTACATCAGGGGGTGCCTGGGGGTGGTGCGGTCTAATAGATGGTGAAATATTGGAAGAGTATATAGAATCCAGGATGTTGCTTCTATTTCTACCTGAGTGGGTCCTCTTCATCAACGGTTTTGTTTCATTTTGTATTTCAAATTGTATATTGTTGTCCTCTAGATTAAGATTTAGTACATAGCAATATGCCTATAGGCATATAGGCGTAGGCCTATGTTCGACAATGGACGCAGGGGGGCTGGCATGATGATGATGATGATGAATACATAATTGTAAGATGTTAGTAAAAAATGTAGTAGTGTGTAGATCCTTGCAGTGAGAGGCTCCTCCAGGGAATATTAAGGGTGTTCAGAGTAGTTTCGGAAGGGGTTTGTTGAGGGGAGCCCTTCCGGCGAACCTTGAGCCCTCCTTTGAAAAAAAAGTTTTTGCGTAAAAGACTGGATGATGTAGGAGCTGAAGCTCTTGATACATCCAGGGGTGGAGGTGGGTTTACCCTTAATGGTTTTATTTCATTCCACTACTATATTAGGTATGAGGGAACAAACTACAAAGGACGACCAAGGAAAGAATACCTGGACGACCTGTACCAGGATATGATGGGCTTCGACTCATATTATAAAGAGTTAAAAAGAACCGCAGAAAACAGGGATGAGTGGAGAAGGAGACATGGGGCTTTGCTGCAAACCAATTGTAATTATTGAAAGTGGAGAAGAAGATTGGGCGCATAATATCCCAATAACGTGAAAAAACAATGAGTAAATACATAAATTAATAAATTTTGAGCGAAGCCGATAATACACGGTTCACTTTTACGAAATAATTCCCCATTCAAAAGTTAAATCATCCAATGGTGGAACATCTAAACTCAGAAGTGATGCGATCACCCAACGAATTGTCGTACATGTATCAAAGGATGGAGGAATTCTCTAATTTATAATACCGAGTATCCATGCTAAAGTGAAGCGAGTGCATGGTTGGCGCAGTTGGTTGAGGCGGCAGTCTCTCAAGCGGAAGGTGTCAGGTTCAAACCCCGGCGCTGGCGATGTATTCCACACTTTGCGATACAGGCTTTTAGCCTAGTGCAAAGTGTGGAGGAAAGTATTTGGGTTTGTGTATGCAAGCCCAGATTCTTTTACAAAATACTCTCTACTCAAGTATTTATTTACTTATTGAGAGAGAAGGACAACATTAAACTATGTAAATCTTGTACCTATCTGCTGAAAAATTATAACTGTACTTGTATTATATTACTAAATAAATAAAAAAAAAATTAAAAAAATAATAAAAAATATTACAATTATCTTAAAAATCGTAATAGTTTGTGTATTAGATTTTTGTTAGCACAATTTCAAATTCTGACAATGTATGTTTTTCTGAAATAACACGATTAACATTGTACGACCTTTGTCATTAAAGAAGGACAAGTGAGAAAATGTATTTTTGAAAGTCAAAACACAATGGAAAGACAATTGGAGGGAGGCGGGATGAGAAGAGTAGGGCTGTGTCGTTTTTCAGTTAACAGTTAATCTTCAACAGTTGATCTGATTCAAAACGTCAACACTGTTGACATAAAAATATATTCTCTGCTGACGCTAATTATAATCAATGTCAACATTGCATGCGCGCGGGAAGAAAACAAATGGAGTAAAATTCTCGCAAGATCGTTTACTGTTAACAGAAAATTGATATATCAACAAAAAAATGTTTCTTCTGCTACTGTTGAATCTTTTTAAACTAAATTAACTGTGTTAACGGGAGTTAATCGAAGCGAAGTTGAATTACGATAACTTATCATTTCAGCAATAGCTGATGATCATGTTGATTATTTTGATTTCTACCACCTCAATATAGTCAACAGTAGCAATTGAATGAATGAAGATTTATTTTCAACATAAACACATATATAACAGTTGAACACAAAAATAGCATTAAGTAGAAAATAAACATATAAAAAACAACAAGATACAAAAGACATAGTAGAGTATGTTGCCATATGGTCAGGTAGAAGTAGAAGTTAGTCTGTGAATCCAGTATCCTTCATACACGTTGCTATATTTTCGCTTTTTATATAATAAGTTTAAGTTGATGTTTGTTTTATTTATTGTTCTGTTGTTGTTGTTTGTGTACAGATGTAATTGGTCTGTTTCGTTAATAATTTTACTATTATCTTTGTATTGTTGTATATGACCTTAAAATAAATAAAATAAAACACGAGCGGGCAACCAGGACAACGACAACAATTAACGTAAAATGTTAATAGGGACTAACATTAACATTTTTTAAAATTAACTTTGATCAGCACAAACGCCCAACACTAGTGGAAAGAGAGAAGAAATAGTCTAAGTAAAATGCTGGAGGATTACAATAGAAATCTTGATATTATGTATGGCTGTGTAGGAGCGAAGTATCGTACGAATGAGGGGTCACCAGGTCCTTATCTCCGTCCTCCAGTCGCGGACCAATATTCTCCTTGCACATTTGCATTTTACATTTTATTAAATTGCTGGAAGCCATTTATATTTATACGTCGGGTCATACTTCAGCTTAGAGGAGAAAATGCTGTCGAAGCTTGCAAAATGAGATTCGAGTCGTTCGTTCCTTAGTTGTAAGTTGGAGTTTAAGGCTTTGGTACCAAGAACGACGTCACAGTCATTTCCCACGGCAATAAGGTTCAAAATTGCGTGAATAATAAATAAATAAATCTTTATTGGCCAGTAAATATAAATAACAACAAACACAAGACAATGCAGTGTGCCAAAAGGCGGACTTATTGCAAAAGCAATATCTTACAGTCAACCCGAGTCATCAGTCAACAATCGCATGACAAAATGGTAAAAATAGCGTTTTTTTTTTCATTTTTTGGGTTATTTTGCGTCTATCAAAAAACTTTTACGGTTATTCTGAAGATTTTAATGCACATTATCAGTACAAAAAAAATTACTCCGCAACTTTCAGGAAACGAGTTTCCGCCTTTCGGAAAAAAAGATCAAAGGTGTTTTTCAAAAAAATTTTTTGAGATATCTATACAAAATATATTAAATCTTTTACGGTTATTCCCTAGATAAAGGTTCAAAGTATCTACTGTATTTTTTCCAAAACATATTTAGTAACGGTTGTCGAGATATAAGGTCTCCCAGTATTTAGAAATTTTTGAAATGTCGGTATTCGTACTTTTAATGAATATTGTGAGAAATTCAAAGCACTGATGTTTGCAATTTAATTTACCTACATTTATTAGAGATGTCCTACAGAATCTTGTACTGAAGATTTCATTGAGATTTTTTTGTAAATGAATCTGGATTTGACGAAATAAACCCAATTACACCTTTGTACACTTCACAGAAAGACAGAAACTCGTTTCCAGAAAGTTGCGGAGTAATTACTTTTTCATACTCATTTTCATACCCTAGATCATACATACATTAGGGGTTTCTAAGGGGTGTGTGATGCGATACCCTAGATCATACATACATTAGGGGTTTCTAAGGGGTGTGTGATGCGCAACATATATCTGTACTAAGAACAGTTAACTAGCCTCTCCTCACCAACTCCATTCCCACCTGCCCGTGGTAAACCCTGCTACGTCGAGTAACCTGAGGTCGAGATTGCGGTAACCAATCCCAATGGAGACTCGGGTCGACAAACAAACGGGAAATGGGGGTCCGGTTCCACAACTATACCCGGATGTCTGGCATCGGCAGCAGGGTGCTACGACCTTCAGACAAATACATCACTGCGGCACAGAAGGCATGACCTCGTAGTGGCACATACCATCAGCTTAACCACATAGAGAAGGAAACTCAAATAAACCAAGTGTGTCAGGCCCAGCCAGCCGACTTTGTAAAACACGGCCAAACAAAAACATGCTCGGAAACAACAAAAGAAGAAATACGATAAATGCTAGGGCGTACCCTATAAGCGACGCGCCACAACGGTACCCGGTTGTGATGAGAAGTGGACTAGGGGATGTTAGGGCGTCCCCCGAAAGCGACGGAAATATATCTCACAAAAAAGTGCAATACAAAAACCAAAGAACGAATACCAAAGTCGACTGTAAGAACAAAAGTGCAATATTAAGATTTGGAAGTATGAATGTTGGAACTATGAATGGTAAGCAGAGAGAGTTAGCAGATTTACTAAAAAGAAGAAAGATTGACATAGCATTCATACAAGAAACTAGGTGGAAAGGAAACAAGGCTAGAGAAATTGGAGAGGGGTTCAAACTCATATATTCGGGAAAAACAAATAGAAATGGTGTAGGAATAATTGTAAAACAAGACCTTAAAGACAGTGTTGTTGAAGTTAAGAGAGTGTCAGACCGACTAATGTCCTTAAAAGTTATAATAGAAAAGAAACCTTTCAATTTTATTTGCGGCTATGCCCCACAGCCAGGATGCCCCAATGACGAAAAGGATGCCTTTATGGAACATCTGGGAGACCTGCTGATGACCATCCCAAGTAATGAGACAGTGATAATTGGAGCAGATCTCAATGGACATGTTGGTCAGTTAGCGGGTGAATATAACAACTGCCATGGTGGTAGAGGGTATGGAAATCGAAACGACGAAGGTGAAAGGATATTAGACTTGGCGACAGCACATAACTTAATCATAGCCAACACTTTATTCCAAAAGCGAACAGAACACCTAATCACATACAAAAGCGGGAACTCAATGAGTCAGATTGATTACTTCCTAACCAGAAAAGAAGATCGGAGAAAGATTACCAACTCTAAAGTGATCCCAGGAGAATGCGTAGCCCCACAACATAGATTGTTAGTAATGGATTACAAGATTGACAAGGTTAAGAAATATAGGATGCCAAAAACCCCTAAAAAGACTAAATGGTGGCTACTCAGTAGGCCAGATATAAAGGAAAAATTTGTTCAGGGTATCCGGACAGAAATCAATGAAAGATTGAAAGAAAGAAACGAACTGAAAACAATAGATGACAAATGGAACTGGCTAACACAAGTGATAGGGCAGAAAGGTGAAGAGGCCTGCGGATCAACAAAGGGCGGAAGAAAGGTGGAGAAGGAAACATGGTGGTGGAATGAGGAAGTCCAAGAGAAAATCAAAGACAAAAAGCGATTGTTTAAGATATGGCAAAAATCCAAAACTCCAGAGGACATGGCAGAATACAAAAAAGCAAAGAAAGAGGCTAAAAAGATAGTAGCAAAGGCAAGATTTGAAGCTTGCAACTCACTATATGAAAAATTGGAAATGAGGGAGGGCGAACAACAAATATATAGAATGGCAAAGTTAAGAAATAACAGAACCAAAGACCTAAGTGTAGTAAAATGTGTACAGAGTGAAGATGGAAGGGTCCTTACAGATGACCAAGATATAAAAGAGAGATGGACTGAATATTATGATAAAGTGCTAAACGAGGAAAACCCAAGAATACCACTTAGTGAACCATCCAAGTGCAGTAATATGGTGGAGCAAATAACGATTGCAGAAACAAAAGCAGCACTGAAAAGAATGAAAAAGAATAAGGCGACCGGACCGGACTCAATACCGATTGAGGGGTTCCATATAGCAGAAGAAGCTATTATAGAGATAGTTTGTGATATTTTCAATGATATGATGAAGGAAGGGAATGTTCCGACTGCTTGGAAAGAAAGCGTATTGGTACCTCTATATAAAGAAAAAGGAAACATCCAAGACTGTAAGAATTACCGCCCAATCAAACTTATAAGCCATGCCATGAAATGGTTCGAGAAAATCATCGAACATAGACTGAGAACTGAATTGGGGAACAAAATCTCAGAGTGTCAATTTGGGTTCATGCCGGGAAGAAGCACAACTGATGCAATTCATATAGTAAGAAACACCCAATATAAGTACATAGATAAACAGAAAACACTCCACATGGTGTTCATTGACCTCGAAAAGGCCTACGACCGGGTTCCAAGGGATCTTATCTGGTGGGCACTAAGAAAATTTGGCGTCCCAGAAATATATGTAGGGATAATAAGGGCTATGTACACAGATTGCACAACCACGATAAGAACAGCCTGTGGGCTCACATCTCCTATCTCAGTTGAAGTGGGCTTACATCAAGGCTCAGCACTAAGTCCATTCCTATTTAACACCATTATGGAAACACTGACTGGAGGCCTACTCAGAGAAACACACAAAAATTTATTGTTTGCTGATGACATCATGTTGTGCAGTGAGGATGAGAGAGAGCTCGAAATAGAATCGGAAAATTGGAGGAGTGCTCTAGAGGACAACGGCCTTAAAATTAATAGGGAAAAGACTGAGTATTTACCAGGTACACAACAAACCAGTGGTACAGTAAAGATCCAAAACCAGACACTAAATCAAGTGAACAACTTTAAGTACCTGGGAGCAGTCATAAGCACGGAGGGAGGCGTTGAGCAAGATGTGAGGCACAGAGTGCAGGTGGGGTGGAAGAAGTGGCGAGAGGCTTCAGGTGTTCTATGCGACAGAAGAATACCCGTTAACCTCAAGGGAAAATTTTATAAGACCGTAGTAAGACCTGCCATGCTCTACGGGGCGGAGTCCTGGCCCCTGAAACGCAGGGAAGAACAGTTGCTCCATACCACCGAGATGAGAATGCTGCGCTGGTCACTCGGGGTAACTAGATTAGATAAAATCCGAAATGAACACATCAGAGGAACTATGAAAGTTGCCCCGATTGACCTAAAAGCACGAGAGGCCCGACTTCGGTGGTATGGACACGTGCAGAGAAGGGATGAGGATTCCGCTCTGAGGAGGGCAACAAACTGGTCTGTGGAAGGACAAAGAAAGAGAGGACGGCCGAAGAAGTCCCTTGAGGAGACCATCAGAGGGGACATGGAACACCTGGAGCTTACTCCAGAAGACTGCCTCGATCGGGGAAAATGGAGGGGGAGTATCCGAGCCGCCGACCCCAAATAAATGGGATATGGTGTGGAGAAGAAGAAGATCATACATACATTAAAATCTAGGGAATAACCGAAAAAGTTTTATGATTGAAGCGAAATAAGCCCAAATTTTTTTACATTTTATCATGGGATTGTTCACGCAATTTTGAACTTTAATGCCGTGGGAAATGACCGTGACGTCATAGTTGGGTCGAGAGCCTTAAATTAGAGTAGATGATTGGCGCAGGTTGAGGTGGCAGTCTCTCAAGCGGGAGGTGCCGGGTTCAAAACCCGGCGCTGGCGATGTATTCCATACTCGATATAGGCTTTTAGCCTAGTGCAAAGTGTGCAGAAAAGTATTTGGGTTAGTGTGTGCAAGCCCAGATCCTCTCAAAAGGAGGAAGTTTTGAGGTGGTCGATAGCCTGGTTGGTAACGCGCTCGACTGTTAATCCAGTGGACGCGAGTTCAATCCCCGACTTACTCCACTTCACAACACAGACTTTTAAGCTTTCTGTGAAGTGTACAAAGGTGTGTTTGGGTTTATTTCGAAAAACCCTCATTCATTTTATATAAAAAAATCTTCATACATAAAATGATGAGTAAGTATATAGTATGATATTGGTTTATATGTAATCAATAATATTTAGTATCGGTACCTCGATATGCACCTACCTAGTTGTAATAACAGCCCCTAGGGAGAGGGTGAGTTTAATTTTCCACAATGAATAATAACACTTTACTAGTATTACAGTATGTAGGTTGGTATAATATAATATAGTTTTGTATCACCCTTGCCATGTCCATTACATTACCTGACGGAATACAATCATCCTGTAGGTATTATCTATTTCTGCTATTGCCTATAACTTTATGATATCTACCATTACACAGAGGCGATACCAGACGTACAAAACATTGTCTTTACGCCTAAACCAGCTGTAGTAGCATATATACAACTTAAAAAAAATACACGATTGACAGCAGGATGTGGTGGAATGAGTGAACGTTGCCCTAGGCATAAATTGATCACTTAAGCCAGCCAAAGACGACTCGTAAGCGTCGGAACACCCATCCTGCTGTAATTGCCACACACAAAAAAATTGTGAGATAGAATAAAAACAGTACGTTTTTAAGATGGATCAATTAAAAATATACAGAATCACAAAAAATAGTACATGGCTGGCGCAGTTGGTTGAGGCGGCAGTCTTTCAAGCGAGAGGTGCCAGTTCAAACCCTGGTGCTGGGGATGTATTCTGGACTTTGCGAAACAGGCTTGTGCAAAGTGTGCAGGAAAGTATTTGGGTTTGTGTATGCAAGCTCAGATCCTTTTAGAAAAAAAAAAGATATTTCTTTTGTATTAGGATAAAATTATCATTGAACTAAAATATCTGAGGTTTTTAATTTAAATTTTATTCTTTAGAATTGGTCCTGTGAATATTTCCCCGGCTGTTGTTAGTCAATAGCACCCAAGGGAACCTTACAATTTACATGACTTGTACGGTACACTCTCTATTAGGTACACCTACTCACCTCCACATACTCGTATACGGGTACAACGCTATAGTAGTAGGGACTGGCATTGTAATTATTGAAATTGTATAGATTGTGATAATAATATTCACTCCCTGGACGCAACTATTGCAAGGCATGGGGGAACTACAGTACAATTTACTCAACATTTAAAAAAAAATTATAGGAAGTACTTACACAAATCATTCCAATAGTTTATTTATTTTATAAGAGGTCATACGTTGCCATTCGAGCATCGTCTTGAAACTGAAGACAGTGATAGGTGAAAGTATTGACTACAAGTTGACTGTCCTAGAATTACGTAGCCCTCTACCGTCCGTCGTGACCGCACGTGTTTCTTCTCGATATTGTCGTTAATACTATTTCGTGTATCCCACCTTCTGTGTCGTTCCTTCAGTGATTTTCCAGTCAAAATCGTGTTTGTGTGTCTTCGAGTGCTTTTACTCAAAACCCACTCAGTGCCGGAATTAATAAGCTTTTTCCCCTAGTATTACTGGTTTTTGCCTTCGTACGCCATCTTGTCCTCTGTTGTTCAGACGCCATTTTATCATACTATTCCATACGCGTGGTCCCCAGGCGTCCACTGAACGCAAAATCAGTAGCCCTCTACCATCCGTCGTGACCGCACGTGTTTCTTCTCGATATTGTCGTTAATACTATTTCGTGTATCCCACCTTCTGTGTCGTTCCTTCAGTGATTTTCCAGTCAAAATCGTGTTTGTGTGTCTTCGAGTGCTTTTACTCAAAACCCACTCAGTGCCGGAATTAATAAGCTTTTTCCCCTAGTATTACTGGTTTTTGCCTTCGTACGCCATCTTGTCCTCTGTTTTTCAGACGCCATTTTATCATACTATTCCATACGCGTGGTCCCCAGGCGTCCACTGAACGCAAAATCAGTAGCCCTCTACCATCCGTCGTGACCGCACGTGTTTCTTCTCGATATTGTCGTTAATACTATTTCGTGTATCCCACCTTCTGTGTCGTTCCTTCAGTGATTTTCCAGTCAAAATCGTGTTTGTGTGTCTTCGAGTGCTTTTACTCAAAACCCACTCAGTGCCGGCCACTTCCGACGAAAACGCTGACCTTGAGGACTTTCAACGGCTGGTAGTGGGATACTTCTGGTGGTGGTGGTTCTATTTATTCTATTTATATTTCTATTCTTATTATATTATTTTGTATATATATATATATATTTCTACTAACATGGTGGAGGGAAACCAAGACACGGGACCTATAGGTCCTAAGATGTAAGAAATTAGGTGGAGGTCTTGACGCATGGAGTCGATGAGGCTCGCCACCCATCACGCCGCGTCAAGTACCAGGGAGGGCGCAAAGAGGAGGGCAGAATGCCGGATTGGTGTGTGGAATATAAGAGGAGATATGGAAGGTAAGATGAATGAATTGCGTGATGTTTTGCATGAGAGGAACTTAGATATATTGTGTTTATGTGAGACGAAAAGAAAGGATAGAGATTGTGATGTGGTGAATGGAATGGCAGAGATGTGGTCTGGAGTGCCTGAAAATGAACATGGACGTCAGGGAGTGGGTGCTATATTATCAAAAAGAATGACTGAATGTATGGTGAAGCGTAATGGGTATGGACTGGTAGGACCGAGACTCATCTGGATTCGTTTCAAGGTAGGCATGACCAGGCTGTTCCTTATTATAGGTTACGGTCCAGGGAATGATGCCTTGGATGATGAGAAGGATGAGTTTTGGAACTTAGTGCGGGAGACAGCGTATAAAAGAAGAGCGAATGAAAAAGTAATATTGGCAGGTGATCTGAATGGTTGGGTCGGTGTCAGAAGGAAGAATTTTGAGAGAGTGTTGGGATTGCATGGCGATGATAGGGTGAATGATAACGGGAAAAGAGTGTTAGAAGTATGTTTGGAGTTGGATCTCTTTATGGCGAACACATTCTTCGCACACAAGGAGATCCACCAGTACACTTGGCAAAGAGAGAGAGTTGATCGTATTGAAAGGTCGATGATTGACTTTGTATGTGTGGACTCTGAGCTCCGGAAGGCGACAAAGGACACCCGGGCATTTCGGGGCGCCGGACTGTGGACGGATCACTTCCTTGTGATAACAAGGATTGATCTTTTCTCCGGTTGGCGCTCGAGGGCTCGGAAGTTGGAGCCTGTCCGGAGAATCAGGGTCGAAAAACTGAAAGAGACGAATGTTAGGGATGAATATGAAAGACTGACTAACGAAAGGCTAGAAGTACATGATGATGAGGAACGCTCGACGAGTGAACTATGGAATGTTATGAAGGAGGTGCTAGTAAAGAGTGCAAGAGAAGTATGTGGAGAAGCGTTGGTAGGAAGGAAAAAAGGTGATGCGTGGTGGGATGATGAGGTGAAGGATGCTGTAGTGAGGAAAAAGAAAGCGTGGAATGATGTGCTTGGTGCGAAACCAGATGATGGAGGTGAGAAAGAAAGAAAGAAGAATATATATAAAGCGTGTAGGAAAGAAGTGAAAGAAATGGTTTGCCAGAAAAAGAGAAAACTTGAGGAAGAGGAATGTATGAAATTATCGAGGAACGCCGAGGAGAATTTGAAAATATTCTGGAAGGAAGTAAAAAGAAAGAGATCTGGAAGTGAGAAAAACAGTATGAATTGCATCAAAGATAAGAATGGTGATTTAGTGATGAATGGAGAAGAAGTTGTTGAAAGATGGAAAGAATACTTCGAAGAATTGTATGAAAGTGGTACTAGTACAAACCAGACGAATGTAGCAGATAGTATGAATGTAAATATTGCTGAGGACGAGGAAATACGTATGAATGAAGTTGTGCTTGCATTGAAAAAAGCAAAGAATGGTAAAGCTGCGGGACATGACTGTGTGGCCATAGAGTTCATCAAGCAAGGTGGCCCGAAGATTCTCGAGTGGTGCCTGAGGCTCTTCAACTTGTGCTGGGAGAGTGGCTGCACTCCTGAGGATTGGAGGAGGGCAGTCATCTGCCCTTTGTACAAGGGGAAAGGCTCAAGGTTGGAATGCGGCAGTTATCGGGCTATCAGTTTGCTGAGCTCTGTGGGCAAACTGTATGGAAAGGTATTGATTGAAAGAGTAAGAAAAGTGACTGAAAGTAAAGTATGGGATGTGCAGGGTGCTTTCATGAGTGGCAGGGGGTGCACCGATCAGATCTTCTCCCTACGGATGGTCGTGGAGAAGCTTCTGGCTAAACACCAGAGGCTCTTCTGCGCGTTCGTGGATCTGGAGAAGGCATACGATCGTGTGGACCGAGAAAGACTGTGGCGTGTACTGTCGGAATATGGGGTGAGCGACCGACTGATTGGCGCAATCGCGTCTCTATATACGGAGAGCTCTGCTTGTGTCAGGGTGAATGCTGCGTTGTCGCAGTGGTTCACTCTCACAAAAGGGGTTAAACAGGGTTGCGTCATGTCGCCTTGGTTGTTCAACCTGTTCTTCGACTACTGCATGCGTCCTCTGAATGAGCTGAATGTTGGTGTAGACCTAAATGGAGTGAAAGTATGTGCGTTAATGTTTGCAGATGATTTAGTGTTGATGGCTGATGATGAATGTGAGTTACAACGGATAGTATCCTGTGTGTACGAAAGCTGCGATATGAATGGTATGAAAATGAATGTAAATAAAACGAAAGTATTAGTGTTCGAAAGAGAGGAAATAAGGACAAATTGTGTGATAAAGGTTGGTAATGACTGTCTGGAGCAAGTGGATGAGTATGTATATCTGGGAAGTTTGTTTACTAGAGATGGACGCTGTGATGGAGACATTGAAAGAAGGAAGCTGGCCGGTACTAGGACGAATGGTGCGCTCGGTCCGATTGTTAGTAGTAGCAATGTGTCTATGAAAGCAAAAGTGCTAGTGCACAATGCTGTCTTGGTGCCGACCCTGATGTATGCTAGTGAGACGTGGACGTGGATGAAGAAGGATGAATCAGGGTTGAATGCAGTAGAAATGAGGTCATTAAGAAGAATGTGCGGGAAAACGCTGAGAGATAAGATAAGGAATGAGGTTATTAGGGAAATGAGTGACTGCAAGACTGGTGTAGTGACAAGAATGAAAGTAAACAAACTAAGATGGTTTGGGCATGTTGAGAGAATGAATGATGACAGGATGACAAAAAAGATATATCTGAATGAGCGAAGAGGGGTGAGAAAGCGCGGCCGTCCGAGACTGACCTGGTCCGATCATGTCGACCAGATCCTCAAGGATGGACGCGTTTTGAGTAAAAGGAATCGGAGAGCGTGTATGACTAATTGCATGAATGTGACGGAAGCTAGGAGTGTGTGTAAGGATAGGGCTGTCTGGCGCTCTGTCCTCTCTGCCTACCCTGCAAGGGATGTGGCGTGAGGGTATAGATAGATAGATAGGAAATTTCTTGAACAAAAAATAATTCCGAGAGTACCTCTGAATTTTACGGGAAAATTCACATAACTCATTCAGTTTTTCAGATGTAATTATACCTACCTACTTTCGAAATGAAATTACAAAATTAAGTTCCCTAGAAAACTTAAAGTTTTAACACAAACTTTCACTTCGTTAAAGTGTCTCTAAAAATAAGTAAAAAGTTCTTTAACCATCTCACTACCACTGCATATCCCTCCTGGAGGACTTTTTCGTCAGCCTACTCCCGTCCATCTGGAGGACACGAAGATAAAATCCATTTGAAGCAAATTCTCATACTTAATCCATGGTAAACTTATTAAAGAATGTTTATTGTCTATGACTAAATATGTTTTACCAGTAAATAACTACCAGTGTCCTCCGTGAAGGGCATGGGACAAAGTCCTAAACGGAAAAACGCAATAAAAAATTATTATTTTTTTAAATTCATATAATAATATATATAGATATAAAATCCATAGTCAAAGGTAGTGAGAGGGTTAAAAAAACATGTCTCCGAAAATAATTCTTATTATTTTCAAAAATACTTAAGTCTAGAATCGATTGTCTGTGGGCGGTCTCCTAGAGTATTTATCTTTATGTTGGAGATGGAGCCAAGGAGTCAAGGAGCCAAGGAACTGATCCAGGAGGGACGTGACAAGAAATATTCATCGACCAAATCCCCGTCACGGTAAATGGAAACAAAATAACTTTTTCTATTAATAACTGGAAGTATATACATGAAAAACTGAGGAAATTTTCATGAGGGAAATGTTAAGTTAAGGGTACTTTGGGGCAATCCATGAGATAACGTCAAGGGCAATTGAATGACTTGAGAAATAGTGGCGCAGATCTCCCAGACGCCCTGTTGTTGAATTATTATGAACAGAGCGAAAAAAACAAGAATCAAAGATATATGCAAGGCTGAGGATGTGGTCAGATGGGGAAGGCAACTAAGCAGACACTAGTATACACGTGAGGAGAATCACGGAACCATCCAGGCTCCCTGACGATGTCTGCATGGCTAAAGTAGTAGACGACTTCCGAGAAAATCACCAAAGAGATGGGTACACCGCAGGCAACTTTTTTTATGAAACAATAGTATTTTGATTGATTTTCATACTAATTTTAGAAAATTTGTGATAAGATGAGAAAACGTGTGTTAATAATGGTATTTTTTGTGAGGTTTTGTCATTTAGCATTAAGGAAATTAAGGAAATGACTGGGAGAGACTTGTACTCGGCGGTAGGGGAGGGGACTGGAGGCGTCTTGTTTTGTCGGTGGGTAGCTCTACAAATCACGACCCTCAGCAATGAGGAAACGATGAAAGAAGAAGAAGAAATCATTAAGCATGAAAAAATATATGCCTATTCCAATCTCTAGGGGGGGGGCAGCTTCCCCCTTGCCCCCTATGACGTCGCCCATATTTATGCTATACTAACAAAGAAGCACTATTCTAAGTTGGTGTGACATCTTCAAAACATTATTAATGATAAATGCTGTAGGATGAAAGTTGAACTATGAAAGTTGCCCCGATCGACCTAAAAGCGCGAGAGGCCCGACTTCGGTGGTATGAGCACGTGCAGAGAAGGGACGAGGATTCCGCTCTGAGGAGGGCAACGGAGTGGTCTGTGGAAGGACCAAGAAAGAGAGGACGGCCAAAGAAGTGCCTTGAGGAGACCATCAGAACATGGAACACCTGGAGCCTACTCCAGAAGACTGCTTTGATCGGAGCAAATGGAGAGAGAGGATCCGAGCCGCCGATCCCAAATAAATGGGATATGGTGCAGAGAAGAGAGAGCTGTAGGTGTTTAGAAAAACCGTAGTTTTCTTTTTGTAGTGTAGTTGACGCCTGGTAGATATAATACATAGTGGTTAATAGTAGCTTACAGTATACTAGAGACAAAACTGATGCCCGATATTGTCAGACACTTAACAAAGTTGCCAATAAATGTTGGAGAAATTCCAAAGTAATGCTGGTCATACCTACTCATATAGAGGGGGGAGTAATATCCAGTCCAATAGTACTACTGGAAACTAGGAACATCTGTGTTATCCAGACGGAATGCCAGAAGCCAAATGATGGCTTGTCTGACTACTAAAGAGGTACCTGGTACATTGACTGTTTTATATGTTTACAATCTCACACACAACAAGGCGTTTTTGTATCTTTTTAATCATAAAGCTAGGCATATTGATGACTTTCGAAAAATTTAAAAAAACGGGAGGCCTCTGATCTCGGCAACCTTAGTAGATATGCTTTGGAAAAAAGTAAGGTAGATACATTGAACTTTTATTTAGGGAATGACCGTACAAGATTTTTTATATCTTACATAGAATTCTCAAAAAAATGTGAAAAACACTGATCTTTTTTCCTAAAGATAAAAACTCACGGTATTTCACATATTTAGCCATTGATTTCGATGATGCCTCCTATGCAGTGTTTAATTACTCATTTTTACCTATCATTTGAGTTACATTTCATTTGCGCCGGGATAGGGTTTTTTTATCGTTGTTCTTTACGGAGGAGCAGAAAACTACTGAATTTTTAAACATAAACTCAGATCTACATATGAATTCACCTTTCAATAAAAGAAAAACGTTTTATCTGTCATATATTTTTGAACATATTGAATACCTCAGGATGTCGTACGTAGTGATCTTGAATATATGGGATTCTAGATGAAAAGCAATATTTTCTTGTTCTACACACATTACAACGTGTCCGAGTTCTGATCATAATGTTATAGAAGACACATTCTATAAGAGAAAAGGATGTTATGTTGTGTGATGTGTATGTGTAGCCATGGGTGTCGCCAGCCTCGGTGCTAGGGGGTGGGCAACAAAAATCCAAAAATTGCATACAGTGTAAATGGCGCCGCAGGCGGTTTTTTTCATTTGAGAATGTGATATAGGGTAGGATTTGTATAAAAGTGTACCGAGAAATAGAGCTGCAGACGAATTTTTTGAAAGAAAAATGGGTGAGCGATGAATCTATAGTGTCTTTCTATTGTAGGTGTAGGTGATCCATACAGTTATAGCATAAGAAGCGAGCGGCCGTGTAAATAGCGCCGTAGGCGAATTTTTTGTTTTAAGTTATTAGCGTGTACCAAAAAAAGGTCGTGATATATATAAATCTAGTTTTTGTTTCGTGAAAGGTAGGCCGCAGCCAAATTTTTTTATGGAATAATTGCATTTAATGGATTTTCATTCTGATATTAGAAAATTTATGATCATAGATGAGAAAACGTGTGATGATAATGTAATTTTTTGAGAAATTTTATCATTTAGTATGAAAAAGTAAATACCTATTTCAATCCCTGCCCCCCCTGACGACGCCCATGTGTGTAGTGTAATGATCCTCGAGTGTGTGTGTGCGTGTGTGTGTGTGTGTGTGTGTGTGTGTGTGTGTGTGTGTGTGTGTGTGTGTGTGTGTATGTGTGTGTGTGTGTATCCAGGGGATATTATCAGTAGTGGAAGAACAATGAGGTGCTGTGTATGCTAAACATTCTGCAGAGACATTGTCACCAGATGAGAGGAGGAGGGAGGATAGTGGAGCTACAGGGATGACACTAAACTGTATGAAATCCAACGCTTTACAATAATAAATTTGTAAATCTTTTTTTTTTATTTTTTTTTTTATTTTATCCCTCCACCCCAGCGCCTATCTTTAGGGGGTGTAAAAAAAATTGGACCAAAATATGGGCCGGAAACATCCGATTCCTTTATCTTTGACCTATCCCCAACAATAATCAATTGATGGAACTCGGTCCTCATATTGTTCATACAAAAATCGCCTCAACCAGCGCCTCAACTAATAGGAATCATATTTTGTTTTTTGATCTATTTGATATGTTGAATTTTTACATTTTATTCCTGGGTTGTGTAGTATTATATTATTTATATGATATTTTTTAATTGACCTAATAGTGAAAATGTATTTAAAAGGCTTTTGGCCGTATTTAACGTAATAAATAAATAAATAATCTAGAGGACAACATTGAGGTCAATCTAAATCCTTAAGATGAAATCGAATAAAACGACGGAGAGGAGGCAACCCTGTCTGAGGTACGTACCTAATGTAGTCTCAGTAGCACAGCAGCCAGAGCACATTGTGACTGCGAGGATCTGATATGGAACTATTATGGAAATATCTGGAACATTTACATGGAATAAAACTCTGATCAAATTGCTGATTGTTTTTCTATGGCAGATGACAACTACGTGGCGAAATCACTACTAAATTCCCTCCTAGAAGAACATTACATAGTGGTATGATGCTGAGATCTTCCATCAGATATTATTAGTATTAAAACTCGCAAATAAATGACTTAACATTTTTTGTAGAGAATTTAGCAAGGATTATTTTTGTCATTAACTACTTTCTCCTATCTCTTACCATATTCCTATAAAATGCGAAAAACCGCGAAGAGGGACCTTTTCGGGGGGGAAGGGGGGCAGGGGGGGTTGCGGCAAGATTTTGATAGGCAACCCTAGTGCGATGTAATACCCTATTGGTAAGCTATCATTTATACCACATTTCGATCAAAAAACAGATACGTCATAAATTAAGCAGCGGGCTCTAGGACTATCATAAGCATAATATACTTTTTTAATTGTGATTCTTTTGTCTATGTACTTTGGCTGTGTACATTTATTGTGTTGATATTTTTAACTTTTTGTATTGTAACTTTCCAAGGGCCTTGTGGCCGTCAAAACAATAAATAAATAAACCCAACTATGACGTCACGGTAATTTCCCGCGGCATAAAGGTTCAAAATCGCATGAACATGTAACAAAATGTGATATCAATTTATTATAATATATTCAATAAACTGTGTGACGTGAGTTCCTTTCTTACCTGGTCTCTCCAGCCGCTTGGAACGCTCTCCCACCTCCACAGCATCTGGCGGACCTCCCCCCCTCCGCCCCCTGGAAGTATATTGATGGCACACGCCACGCGACACTTACTTTTGGATTTACTTTTATGCGACCAACTTTCTCAAGATCCGATTCCTGGAATCACTTGACATTTTAATAAGAAGAAGGTGACCACATTTTTATTTACCCATGTACACATTTTATACCATCGCTTTGAAAAATAATTAAAACGATCCAATTAAAGTGTCATAAAAATTAAGTTCTTTTCAGTGTTCTGAATAATCCTGCTTTACTTGATTACCTCAAGTCCAACTTCACACCCTTGGCATCTCATGGCTTATCTCTACGTTCAAGTGGACGCCGTTTGTTAACCATACCTTCACATCACACATCTCTCTTCACTTCTTCTTTCACTACACACGCGGCTAGACTATGGAATAACCTTCCACTTCATATCAGACTAGCTCCAACTATTCTCTCTTTCAAAAGTAAACGGAGGCATCATTACCTTACCATAAATAATCCATCTAACTGAAAATCCCTTGTTTCCTTCCTTGTCCTGAAGGATGGGCCGGATAAGTGGATGGGATTAATTTATTTGTATATGTAAAATGTACATATATTTATTATTATTTAGTATATTTCTGTAGTTGTTTTTTTTTCTTTTCATACACTTATATGTATGTATTTTAAATGTATTGTCACAAGTGGCTGGTTGGCAATAAATACGTCATTTGTTTTTTTTTCAAAAGTCAAAAGGGTAACCTACTATTGACAGAATCGCAACTCATCGCCGGAAAACCTGTTGCCGCTTATTTCAATATTGTTGGGTTAGGTTCGTTAGGTTGTTTTTTTTTTACACACAAAAACAAAACAAAAAAAAAACAACGGCATCAGATTTCCCGGTGTTGAGTTGCGATTCTGTCAATACTAGGTTACCCTTTTGACATGTGAGATTTTGTCACTTGAGATTTTGACATGGAACCTTTTCCAATAATGATTTTAATTATTTATTTATTTAATCAGCAAACAATTTTATGTACTAGTGGTTGCATCAAACCTAAAATCCAGGCGCAGGTCCATAGGTCCATGAGCCACTATAGTGATAAAATAAAACATTGAATTAAAATATATTCCCCCGATTTACGTATTTTTAGAATGGTCACAGCAGAGCTGAAACTTGAGGCATTTGTGGCGAATGGTGGAGTGGAACACCATCTGTTATTAGCTCAAAGAATAACTTTAAGTAAATTTGCTTAGTTCAAGTCTTTAACGTCAATTTCCAATATTATTATTACCTACTGACTTCCCCAACTGGATGAAATAAAAATATCTCTCTTTGGTTTAGTTTAGACCATGAAACTCCATCACTTCACCTGAAACGCGTCATTCAGGACATTTATAGAAAAATTACTGTGTCTATAGGGGTAAGGAGAGTGCAGATAATATATTTGGAGGTTTTGTTTTCTTAAAGATTCTGGTTGTTGTCTTAAAGATATTGAAGGTGTCATTCCGGACGGTGTTGCTGAGGGGTGCCCTTCCGGCTAATCCTGGAGCCGTCTGAGTAACTTTGGGCTGAAAGTGCGAATAAAAAGGCACATATCTGGCGCCTGTGTTATTCGGGTGTGAGGAGAGACTTTCAATGTAAAGATACTGTTGCACAACGCCGTCCTGGTGCCATCACTGATGTATGCGAGTGAGGCATGGACGTGGTTGAAGAAGGAAGGATTAGGTATAAAAGTTGTCGAGATGAAATCGTGTGGAGAATGTGTGGAAAAACGTTGAGAGATAGGATAAGAAATAAAGTGATTAAAGAGTTGAGTGAATGTACAACGGACGGACTAAAATGAAAGTAAACTAATTGAGATGATTAGGACACGTAGAGAGAATGAACTATGAAAGGATAACAAAGAAAGTATACCTGGGTGAATGAAGAGGTGTAATAAGAAAGCGCGACCGTCCAAGAACCGCATGGCTTGACCATGTAGACCAGATTCTCAAGGACGGGCGTGTTCCGAGTAAAAGGAACCGTAGAGTGTGTAAAAGGAACAATTTAAACATTAAAAATGTTTTAGCATGCATCGCGCATCAGCATTCTGATTTTTTTTTAATAAAACTAAAAAATCCAACTATATATTTTTTTCGCTATGATATACCTGAGTGAGAATGAGACAAAAATCCCTAAATACATCTGCACTCCTCACTCCTATAGACACAGACAATTGGTAGAAGAATAGTTCCTGTAGGAGGTAGTACAGTTAGTTTATAGTTCACTGGTTCACTTCAGACCTCCCCAACGTCGACAATGTTTGACATCCTAAATCTTACTTTCTCATTCCGCTATTTGTCTTTCTCATCCGGCTTCAAAAGATCACTCGGCATATAAATAAAATACTTACAGTTAGTACATATAGATGACTGCTTGATAAGTTTAAGATTTTTAATATTGGCGCACAACTTAAATAAAATTTATTTCAAGGAAAATAACTTTCAGTTGGTTTATTGCTTTGATTATTTATAGTACCTAAGTACCTAATCAAATGAGAGAGGTGGTCGGTAGCCTGGTTGGTAACGTGCTCGACAGTTAATCCAGTGGGCGCGGGTTCGATCCCCGATGCCGACCTACTCCATTTCACGACACAAGCTTTTCAAGCCTACTTTGAAGTGAACAAAGGTGTATTTGGGTTTATTTCGGTAAACTCAGATTCATATAAAAAAATCATGTATGTTTATTGGTTTTTTATCATCTGTAGGCCTTACTTATTTAAGGCACTTGGAATCGTCAGGTTTACATATTGAACAAACATTACAAAATCAAATGCAGAAAATCAATACAATTACAGCAAAAAAGAATGAAATCAATAAACACATGGTGACAAAACAAAACTATAAAACAGGTGTGGATTAGTTCAATGTAGGTCTAGATGTAAATTGTCCAGAACTACATTACGTCAATGACAACAGAATTTGATAAAGAAATCAGTATATAAACAGGGACATACATATTATTCAATGCAGGTCTGGATGTAAATGGTCCAAAACTGCATTTCGTCAACAATCAATACTACTTAGAAATAATGGGAAAATAATGTAGACAACTTATTGATTGTGGAGGGAAAGATTCATATCAAATACGATTATTAGTTATACAACAGTAAGAAATATCTCATAAGTAGCAATTTAGCTCCTTGATTGGTTCTAAAACTGTTCTATAACCAATCTAAGAGCTAAATCGTTACTTGATGGGATATTAAAATATGAATACAGATATTCTGCAACCATGACCTGAAGGAATTTATTTGAAGGTCATCATCTGAAGATATGCATGTCCTTTAACCTTCCATAACGTAACACATGTGCATTTCCCGTATACATAGGCCATAGGGCCTATATTTTATATATTAAGCATATTATATAAATACAGCACATGTACGTTTGTATATATTTATTGTTAGCATTTTAATACAAATCATAATAACATAAGTATATTTATTTTTTTTTAAATTCTGTTTGTTGCTTTGCATTATATTGTACTTTTTATATTGGGGTTAGCTGCCAGAGATCGCAGCACTGCGATAAGCTCGCCCTAGTGACCAAACGTAATGATTTATTATTGTAATGTTAACATATCTTGATTCTTGTTCACCGAAAGTGTAAATTGTACATAATATGCTATCTTAAGATATCATAAGTTTTCATAGATACTATCTAATGTTGTGTTATTAAACATTGTAGTAAGTATTATATTTATGTCTAAACATTTATTACGATAAATCCACCATCAGGTTATTATTACTCTTATAAGAGAGATATAGGATGCTGTGGGAGATGGGAGAGATAGATAGAGTGATGTATCTCAAAGGATAGAATAATACATTCGATTAATTTGTCAAGAGTGGAAGTTGGAAGGATCAAAGAGAAGACGAGGATGGGGATATTATTGGAAGAAAGAAATTCCTTATTAGATATATAGGAAGATACCTGAAGGAATTCCTGGTGATTCTGTAAAATACTTTGATAAATCAAATCTCAATAAGAGGACGTCAACGAATGTAATTTCTGCGCCATGGAATTCTCCCCGCGCCGCTGTGGAAATCGACTCACTTAAGATAAATTCCAATTGGAAATACGAGAGAGTGATCCACAACCATTGTTGAATTATTATTTCACTTACATTGTGCGGTGTGGATAAATGTTTCCAGACTGCTTCAATCAAAAACACACGTTATGTGTAGGGAAGGTTTATTGATACCAGTGGCGTATATAGGATTTCATTTCGGGGGGGGGCCGAACAAAATTTTGAAGATAGACGTACAGTATAAAAATAAGAATAGCGCCGCAGGCAAAAATTTTTCGTGAATGTAAGTGAAAAAGGTCGTGTTTTAAGTTGGTATTAATATTGTGTGCAGAAAATACAAACAAGAATAGCGCCGCAGGCGAAATTTTTTTGAATAATGGGTGAAGTGAGTAACTTTCATGTTTTATAATAACGTTTTTTAAGAATTGTTCAACATTTCGGGGGGGCCCGCCCCCCCCCCTATATACGCCACTGATTGATACTGAAGATAAAATTGTAGTACATTTAGTTTTATACATTGACAATCAAGTTGGCAACTTAAATAATATCCGGGCGGAAATAAAAATAATATTTCCGCCAAGCCCAGACAATAGAACAACCTTAATTAATGCACTTAGTCATAGGCAAGAAACATTTTTATGTCTTTAACAACCATTCTAACGCAAATACTAAAAGTCATGAGCGACACCAACTTGAATACATTTCACATTATATGTAATGTGTAAATAATAGCCGCTCTGTAATATTTTCGGCATTGTAGGTTACTTGAAAAAGAATGTGAGAATATTGCGGACGTTTGACAGCTCTTATGACAAGGTTCGACAATCAGGGCTATCAACAATACAATCTTGAACTCCTCAAGATATAGAAAATTCACTGTAGTTGTCATTGTTGGGAATATTCAAGCATTTTCGATTGAGAGATATTGTATTTTTTTATTTACGTTTTTTTATTTATGACTGCGGAGCGACCCAGGACGACAGCCACCTACGAATATGTCCCCTGATGGGAGAGGGCTGCACCCCTGGGGACTGATTCTAGGGAATGACAAGGCGATGTATGTCGCCGCATATTGGAGTGGAAGGGTATGACCCACCTGGACACATTTCATTTCATTTTTCATTTATTTATTATCCAAAGCTTTACAAAGTAAAAGTACAAACAAAAAAGTAATGGATTGTATTGCCCCACTAGGCGATAGCCTGTTCCGGGGCAATACTAACCACAACATGGTTACATGTATGTACCTACAGAAAATAAATAAAACAATGACAGAATACTGAGTGATAAGCAAACGATTAAAGAGATTTGTATGGTAATGATGGTGCAATTGTTGAGGATTTGTTTATAAGGTTATTTTATTAGGAGACAGGTATACACTGTACAACCGTGAGAGATCATCAAGTTGACCATGTAGGGACCAAGGGAGACAAAAAACAATGTGTGGTAAAAAAATAAAAGAACAATGTACAGAAAATGCGTGGCGTGAATGTGTGTAAGTATTTACGTTTCTATTGAAAGTGACAAGACCTAACCTACAAACATTTATAGTGTTTATTCATTAGATATTAATACGTTGTGTTATGGTTGTCCACCCCTGGCAAGAGATGATGATAACTTAATATCTTCGGAAATGTTCAGGAATCGAAAAAAATCGCTGATCGGTAAAGAATACGTCTTAGTAGAAAATATGGTGAAGTGAAAGGGAGATAGACATTGTGAAGCGGCGATGCAACTAGTGTGAGTGAGAGGGGAATAGAGGAGATATATTAGTATCATTTGTTAGTAGGAGTATAGGAGTTGTGTAATATGTGCAAGGAGCTAGTGAAAGGAATCGTAGCAAAATAACAATACAATATCACAATCTATCAATGAATATGCTGTACCAGTATGGTATAACTCAGCGCACGCAAAGAAAGTGCGATGTGGCAGTAAACGAGACAGTCAGAATAATTTCTGGCTGTCTGAAACCAACCCCTTCCAAGGAAATCTACCCTATTGTTGGCATTGCCCCTCCTACGATCAGAAGACGTGTTGCAGCAGAAGTGGAGCGAGGAAAGCAGATCACTGATACAAGACATCCGATGCATGGCTCTCAGACACGCACCTGCAGACTTAAGTCAAGGAAGAGCTTCCTGGAGAATGTCATTAAGGTGTGATAACAAAAGCAAAAGGAGCGTAGGAAGACCTCAGGCAAGCGAATGCACCATGCCCAGGATAGGGATCTGTGGAGGCCTATGTCCAGCATTGGAATTAAAACGGCTGAGAAAGAAGACAAGAACGATATAGATCAAAGTGTTTTTATGTAATAACTCCGGGAATCAAGTTCCTAAGCATCATATCATTATGATAGGCGCTATGATTTCACAGTACTCCATACAGATAGGTACTGTTACAGTACATTCCACACCACCCTGCCTCGGCTGTTAAGTGGTAAAGGAGAATTATATTGGAATAGAAGTGATGCCTCTAATAATACCTAATATGATATTATACCGATGGTGGTGATAAGTGGCCTTATAGTGTGTGATAAGTATTCTCTATATCTGGAGCAGAGGATCAGATCATACTGTCATTTCTAACATCATACGTACTACAATATTATTATCTGCCAATTTAGATTTGGAGCCCAACTATGATGTCACAGTCATTTCCCACGAAGTTAAGACTCAAAATCGCATGACTAAATGTTAAAATTGCAATTTTTTTAAAACTTTTTCGGGTTAACTTTGCTCTAATCAATTTTTTTTTCGATCATTCCCTAAATTTTAATGCATATTCTTAATACGAAAAATAATAAATAAGGGCAAAAAAGTTGCTGTCTTTCGAAAAAAAGATCTGTGATGTTTTTCACATTTTTTTATGAAATCTATACAAGATATAAAAAATATTTTACAGTTATTCCCTAGATAAAGGTTCAATGTATCTACTCTATTTTTTTTCAAAGCATATTTAGTAACGGTTGTCGAGATCTAAGGTCTCTGGTTTTTTATGTTTTTTTTTTTTTGTTGCCGATAAGCGAAGTCGAATTGTATTTTTATTGTACTGACTGTGTGAAATTGATTTTTGAACCAGATAATTATGTACCTACCTACATATTATCATTCATGATTGAAATATAAACTCATCAGCCTAATACTGGGAAACATTCACCTATCCAGATATCACGGATATCACAGGATTAGGCTCAGATATACTGGTCTATATAAAATACAAGCATTGTGCCTCAAATATCACTATTTAGAAATCTTCTTACAATATTGCATGCATCAATATAATTACCGATAATAGTTGCAAAAAGAGGGACAGACCATTCTATACTGATTTCTCCACAGCCAAACACACATGTAACATCGTATTACTTATTAAATATTATTACATATGGTTTCTTCTATAATATGTTATAATGGATGATACATCTACTAGCCAATATATTATTTCACCATGTGTTACACGAGGAAATATTGGGTGTGGGGAAATATTTTTTCAATACACATGTTACATTGCAATAATAATATGATGATCCAAGATTTGTTCTACTTGGCAGAATCCCTTCGCATATGAATTGCAAGATCTTCATTACTCCAAATATCCCCTACTAATGGAAATTTATCAGAAAATTCTACAATATATATTTTTTTACGCGGAGGCATGACTTTACCAACACACTTCTCAGTATTATCAGCCAGAAGAGTCTACATATTATCATTCATGATTCAAATATAAACTCATCAGCCTAATACTGGGAAAAATTTACCTATCCAGATATCACAGGATTAGGCTCAACGCGGGGCCTAAAATAGAAGCATTGTGCCTGAAATATCAGTATTTAGAAATCGTCTTACAATAAATTACCGATTTTTGCATTTTAATGCATAAGTTTTCCGGTAAATCTATTTTTTTTAATTATTGATTAGTGATTTTGGTATTATACCTGTAGCTGATAATACTAATGGAATTATATATACCGATTACCGATCTAGAATGCCAAATATTTTTTATTTCACCTGCTAATTCTGTATATTTACGATTTTTTTCTGCGACGGTTGTTTGAATGTTAAATGTATTTGGTACAGCGATGTCAATTAAATAAGTGATTTTATTTTGTTTATTATGCAAAACTACAGAGTTAGCAGAATTGAAAACAGATTTGAAATTATTATTTAGTTTTCTAAAAACGGGAGATCTTAAATCTCAACAACCATACTAAATATGCTTTGGAACAAAATAAAGCAGATGCATTGAACCTTTATCTAGGGAATAACCATAAAAGACGTTTTATACCTTGTATAGATTTCTCAAAATAAATTGTGAAAAACAATTCTGATCTTTCTTCCGGAAGACAGAAACTCGTTTCCCGAAAGTCGCGTAGTAAAACTCAAAATTCCCCAAAGTGGCGCATACGCGGTTCTTCCTTAGATGGCAGTCTATATAAAGATACGTACTCATATAGGTATGCGCGGAGTATGTATCTCCTAAGTCCAGTAATCTGGTATTACACAGACATATGTATACAGTTTACACTAGAGCTGTGTCAATAATGGTCAACAGTTAATCTTCAACAGTTGTTCTTATTTAACACGTCCATACTGTTGACCAAAAAGTATAATAGTGTGCTAACGTTAATCCACGCCAATGCCTGGAGAAAAACTCATCTGATCTTTTTTCTGAAAAACAAAAACTCGTTTCCCGAAAGTCACGGAGTAATTTTTTTTTTTGTGGGTACTGATAATATGCATTAAAATCTAGGGAATAACCGTAAAAGTTTTTTGATTGAAGCGAAATTAACACCAAAAATGGAAAAAAAAACGCTATCATGCGATTGTTTACGCGATTTTGAACTTTAATGCCGTGGAAATGACCGTGACGTCATAGCTGGGTGGCGAGCCTTAACGATAACTATTAATTGAGGTTAACATTAGCATCTGTCAAAGTTAGCTTTAGCCACCACTAATGTACACTATAGTGACTAGTAGAGAGTGACACCGTGCAGGGTAGACGGAGAGACAACATAATCTCAACAATACATTAATCCTGCTAAGATTACATCACTTAAGTGTAAGTTATTGCTAGCTGACTGTATATACAAGGTTTACTATGTATTATATCACACACTATTATTAATTCCATCCGTCTTGGCCATCGTGCGGACGTTACCTGCAAGTGGAGTTTAAGATCGTATTGTTGGTAGCCCTGATTGTCGAATCTTGTCATAAGAGCTGTCAAAGGTTCGCAATATTCTCACACTGTATCTTTTACAAGTACCATACAATGCCGAAAATATTACAGAGTAGTGCTAGAGAAATCATTTTAAATAAAATATAGTTTTGCAATTTGGAAAAAGAAAAAATACTCCAATAATCCCTTCAAGCCGCCATCACAAGTTAGAAAAACAATGTTGCCAGTTTATTCTAACAATTCGAAAATTGGCAAATTGTTTTAAACAACAGTTCTGAAATATAATTTGAAAGAAGAGATGCAATGTAACCATATCGTATTATGACATTAAGCAAAACTAAACCAAGTTTTTCACCAGGGGACTTCTAACAGGGAATTGTCTGTAAATATAAACTATACTAGCTATCAATACAACTTGTAACTAATTCTAACTTCTTGTAGTTAATCCTGTATTAAGAAAGATCTCTACAATGTTTTACATTACATAATACTTCATTACTTGCAGACAGTGACGGCCCAAGAGTAGGAGGGGCTAGGGGGCTTCATACCCCTCCAAAATCGCAATCGGCCATACGTTGAAAAACATATTGATACTATAGTTTCATAAAATAAAATCGTGTGAGGTATTTTGTCACATTTGTCGCACATTTGTAAAAAAAAATGAAAAATTCCGTCCGCGGCGCTATCTGGTCGTGAAATTTTCAAAGTGGAGCTTAAAATTTTGACAAAGTTGCGATTTGACAAAGTTTATATTTCGAAGGAACTAGTACTTTCGAAGTGCGTAAGACACAGTCTCTTGCTGGGTTCAAGACATTGTTGAAAACTCACTTGTTTGGTAGTTCATATACTATGTGCTATGTATGTATTAATGTTAATATTTAGGAGGCGCTCTTGAAGTGGAGTAAATCCAAAAAACACAGCATTAAAAATTGTCTATTATTATTTTTTAGAAAGTTACTACATACACAAGTTGATCCTATCAAATACTTCATTGATTTCAATGAAAGCCCTTTGGTTATAAATAGGAACCTTACTTTACATACGAAAGATATGTAAATATTTTCTCTTCCATGTACCAACTTATTCCGTGGATTTGAGTTTTCACTCTCGAGGTTTAGGTTATGGATGAATGGACACACACAACAATGGGGATTTCTTCATCCATGGATGTTGTGTAATGTGATGTAGTGTGAGATCCTCTCAATCTAGACCAGTCTTTCTCAAAGTGGGCGATAACGCCTCCTTGTGGGCGCTGGAGGCTTTCAGGAGGGCGGTAGAAGGATCAGGGGGCCATGGGAGAGAAATTCTATCTATAAAAATCAGCTTTTAGGGCTTGGCACCAAGAATGACGTCACAGTCATTTCCCACGGCATTAAGGTTCAAAATCGTGTGAACAATGAAACGAGTTTCCGTCTTTCGGAAAAAAGAACAGAGGTGTTTTTAATATTTTTTTTGAGAAATCCATACAATATATATTTTTTTTACGGTTATTCCCTAGATAAAGGTTCGATGCACCTACCCTATTTTGTTCCAAAGCATATTTAGTAACGGTTGTCGAGATATTAGGTCTCCCGTTTTTAAAAAAAAAACTTGAATTGTCGGTATGCATATACTCTTAAATCACAGGGTCCTCAATATACAAAACGAAAATCGAATACAGTAGAATCAATTGTTACTCATGTTGTATCTTTCAACAATTTAAAAAAAAACTTACGTCATAAGTTACCACATGGTTGTTGGTCATATGCGACGCAAACTTTTTTTAAATGTCATTGTTTCTTGGTTTTTCGGGTGAACCGTGTGTAGATAAACTTGATCGACGTTTGATCCGCAGAGGAAGACACCATCAGTAGCAGTGTCGAAACGTCGATCAAGTTTATTTACACACGGTTCACCCGAAAAACCAAGAAACAATAATATTGGACACCGTGAAAACCTTCAACATTTTTTTAAATGTTGTTGAAATCCACTAAATCACAATTTTTTCATTAAAAATTCGCCTGCGCCGCTATTTTGTTATTCTTATCAAATCTATTAAAATATTATTTCCTCTCACTGCACTGGGTATGTTACGTGATTATCTGGGTATATTTGAGGTGGTCGGTAGCCTGGTTGGTAACGCGCTCGACTGTTAATCCAGTGGGCGCGGGTTCGATCCCGATGCCGACCTACTCCACTTCACGACACTGTATTTGGGTTTATTTCGATAAGCCCAGATTCATTCAATAAAAAAAGTCAAGGGTAAATATAGGGGCTCCAAAGAATACTACTACTACTACTACTACTACGCCCTTTATGTCTCCATTCGGGAGCACAGGGAGGCTACCAGGCGTCTCCATTCAGAGCGATTTTGTGCGAGTGATATTACCTCTCTCCACGTCATTCCTAACGCTCTGATCTCGTTGTCATAGGAACGGTGCACTGTGAAAGAGGGTCTTCCGGGGCGTCGGGACCCCTGTGGGTGGAAAAACAGCGCTCTCTTTGGCCAGCTGTCGTTGGGCATTCGCAAAACATGGCCCAGCCACGACCAACGTCTTTCCTGTATTACTGACAGGATTGATCGTTGCTGGGAACGCCGTCGAACGTATTCGTTGGTTTTACGTTCTTGCCATGTGATACCCAGTATCCTCCTAAGACACCTATTCTCAAAGCTGAGTATCTTACGCTCTTGAGCCTTGGTTAAGTGCCATGACTCGCAGCCGTAGAGGAGGACAGGGATCACACAGGCGTTGAATAGGCGGCGTTTTGTCTGGATACTAAACCCGGATGCCTTCCAGATCTTGTCCATGTTGTTGAATGCCCCACTGGCAGCTCCGATGCGAATGGGCAGTTCTGTCCGGAGGTCACCTGCCGGGGTGATGGTGGCGCCCAGGTATTTGAATTTGTTTACCTGGGAGATTTGATTGCCGTTGACAATCATAGCTGTGACCCTATCCGGACATGCATCGTTACAGATGTACTCAGTTTTGCCAGTGTTGACCTTGAGGCCAAGGCGTGTCGCGTTGTTGTAGAGCATTGTAGTGCTGTGCTGTAGTCCACCCACAGACGTGTCGAATAGGGCGAGATCATCCGCATATTCTAGATCGTGTAGAGTTCCCACGTTTGTTTCGTTGGCAGGTCTTTGCAATAACGGCACTCCCCCTGAGTTCTCCGTGGATTTTCTGAATACATTGCAATAACGTTGACTGAAGATTGCCTAGGTTGATTTGACTATTGTTTTTGTTTACGCATATTTTTTGTCTATTATTTTGATCTATTTTGTTGTAATAACATTATTAAAGGCTTACGCCGTTTATGTTAATAAATAAATAAATAAATAAATAAATAACTGTTTTTGAGATACGCTCCGATATGGTAAAATGTAAAAAGTTAACATAAAAAATATAAAAGGGGGGGGGGAGTAGATATTTTTTCATCTCAAAGTGGGCGACGACAGTTTGAGAACCTATAAACTAGAGAGATAAGGTGGGGATTGGGAAGTACACCACGTGGTCACGCATACTTACACTAATCCAAACCCTTTCCTCTTCCCCTAGTATAGGATATCCCTCTAGGTCCCCTGCATTGCACAAGGGTATAATAACGTTATAATTTATTTAAATCTTGGGTTTAAAACACTTAAAGCTTATTACGAATTATCACATGCAGAATATCTACTCCGACAAATATTTATAATTACTTCGTAAATATCTAAGTTATTCAGTATAATCAGCTATGCATCTCTACGGCTTAAAAATTTCGTTAATGGTTGATGAGTAATAGATACCAATTACAATACTTCAAATGAAACCGTATATTGTAACTCCTATTTGAATGTTATTTAACTCCAATTTGAACTGAAATGGCGAATGTTTCTCGAGTGTAACGTGATCACTTAAGCCAGCCGGTGTCGGTCGTATACCCGACAATGTTCATCCCTAAAGGTTCAATTTACACGATCTACTATATTAAATTTATTCCAAAGCATGTTTAGATTGTTTAGTTAAGTAAGATTGTCGAGATCTAAGTTCTATTATATGCCTACTTTTAAGTCTCTCCCTCACCCTTCAAATCTCTTCACGCCTTGAAATGATTTAAGAAAAGATCTGACCGCATCCACCTGTCTACACGTCTACCAACATAACATAATAGTGTTTGATGTCTGGGGTGGTAATGCACCCTAACCCCACCCCTTCCATAAGGATATCTCTTCCTTCTAATGCTTCAGCTGTCCCATGAATTATTCATAATATTTTTATATCATTCTATCAGCCATTATCACCAGTCGGACAGGGCTTAATGTAAAGCCACTACATCTACCTCTCTGCCTACCCTCCTCACTATGTTTTAGTATTTTAGGATTTACAGGAAATTCGACTAATATCTAATTCGACTGATGCTGATTCGACTAACCATCAATTTGACTAATAACTAGGGACTGGAAAAAGTCGGTGTTATTTTTTGCAAAAAGGGGTGTTATTTTTCATACATTTATATCATTATAGTGGTCAATTTCAATTTTGCATCTTTTAATACAAGAATATATAAAAATTTTGATCGTGAACATTATTTTGAACCAAAATCCTTGAAACAATAAAATAAAATAAAAATATTTAAGAAAAACAAAAAACTCACATTAGAATGTCTTCCAAATAATTGTCGAAATTCGTGTCAAATATGCTAAAATTCGCGTTATTCGTATAAAAGAATACTAAAATTCGCGTTATTTGTGTAAAAAACACGGAATTCGCGTTATTCGCGTAAAAAGCACAAAATTCGCGAAAAAAATCTTTTTATCACGATTGCGAAATCTTCCAGTCTCTACTAATAAACAATTCGACTATTTGTTGAGCAGCTGATAGATCCTTATACTTATACCTAATAAATTTACATAATTCTATAAACTAATATGGTTTGGGCATGTTGAGAGAATGCATGTTGAGAAATGTTGAAAGGATGACAAAAAATATATATTTGAGTGAACGAAGAGTTGTGAGGAAACGCGCGCGCCCGCCCGAGACTGGCCTGGTGGACGGAAGCTAGGAGTGTGTGTTAGGATATGGCTGTCTGGCGATCTGTTCTCTCTGCCTACCCTTCAAATCACGTCATTATACAGCTAGTACATATAATAGTAATGAATATCCCACGAGACTATACTATATGAGGCGAGGTGTGGGGAGACATGATGTTAATAGTCGCCATATGGTTTTACGATACACTCTGCTGCTGTTGTGTTTATTACATACTAATAATATGTATGTACTAACATTAAGAGTACGCATACTGACACTTCAATTTTTTCTAAAAACGGGAGACAATATATCTCGACAACCGTTACTAAATATGTTTTTGAACAAAATAGTGTAGATGCATTGAACCTTTATCTAGGGATTAACCGTAAAAGTTTTTTGATTGAAGCGAAATCAACCCCAAAAAATGGAAAAAACGCTGTTTTTGCCATTTTATCATGCGATTTAGCATCCTTACTGCCGTGGGGAATGACCGTGACGTCATAGTTAGGTCGCGAGCCTTAATACATATTAAGTATATATTCAGTACTGAAAGATACAATGCAAACAAATCAACATTGGGATAATATAGACAGACACCTACATACTAAATAATAATATGGATTAAAATGTTCATATGTCGGTTAAACTGTTTAACTGGATCTTCTTCAGCCTACTCCCGTCCACTCCTGGACGAAGGCCTCCTCTCGAAGACCCCTGCTTCCACACCACTCTATCCTGAGCTCTCTAGATCTAATTGGCACCAACGTACTTGACTAGGTCGTCTCTCCATCGTAGTGGTGGTCTTCCTACGCTCCTAGTAGTCGTTTTGGGTTTCCAGGTTGAGAACCTCTTCAATATTCAACTCGTAGCATATCTAAAAACCTATCTATCTATATCCTCACGCAATAACGTCCCTTGTGAGGAAGACATAGAGTACAAAACGGCAGACTACCCTGGCTGTACATAAACTCCTTGCTTCCGCAACATTCAACAAGGATGTTATTGGTGTTATTATCTTCATGACGAAATGCAAACTGAACCCTTTACACTCTGTTTGCATTGATTCTACTTCTCTGGCACATTGCCACTGTCAATTGTTCAAAATTCTTTTTGATTGTTATAACTATGTAAATTTGACGGGTCCAAGTGCACGAAATTAGGGCCTAGGGACGATAATGAACAAGAAACAATAAACAATTCATGGGACTCGTTATACACACCTACCCGTCAGCTTATTTCTTTTGACAAACTAATGCTAAATAAATAAATGAACACTCTCATAAACAGTTGAATTAGCAAGCTATAAGATTGTGTCGTAAAGTTCAGAATACAACGTCAGAGCTGGGATTCGAAGCCGAAACCTCCCGCTTAGAGATCGGCGCTCCAACCAACTGTACTAACTAGCTATTATGTAACCTAGCATTAACGTTGGAAACAAGAAAACCTAAATATTAGAAAAAAATCTTTAGTTTTTACACTACATTTAGTGTAATCAAACCTTACAACGTCGGGTACCACATCAAAACATTATTTTTTAATCTCAAGATTCGCGTACTAAAATATTCCCACAGTACATTACACATTCAACACCAAGTTGGTCTGTTCGGCTAATAATATATACAAGTATATTCTCATTTACAAATTATATTACTTGTAATTCAAACAACCGTCGCAGAAAAAATACGTAAATATACAGAATTAGCAGGTGAAATAAAATATATTTGGCATTCTAGGTCGGTATATATAATCCCATTAGTATTATCAGCTACAGGTATAATACCAAACTCGCCAATAAATCATATAAAAAAAATAGTTTTACCGGAAAATTTATGCATAAAAATCCAAAAGTCGGTACTTGCAATATTGTAAGACGATTTCTACACACTGATATTTCAGGTACAATGCTTGTATTTTAGGCCCCGCGCATCTGAGCCTAATCCTGTGATATCCGTGATATCTGGATAGGTGAATTTTTCCCAGTATTAGGCTGATGTGAATCATGAATGATAATATGTAGACTCTTCTGGCTGATAATACTAAGAAGTGTGTTGGCAAAGCCATGCCTCCGCGTAAACTTGTACTACGAATTGATTATTCATTAAAATAAAATAAGTGCAGTTCTGTATATCTTTTAGGGCTAAAATATGTGTGTTCTAAAATGTGAGATAATTTAAAAAAAAAGTTGTTTTATGTTAGTTAGTGCGGACTTAACGAGTAGGCATACTGACATACTGACATTTCAAAAATTTCTAAATACGGGAGACCTTTTAGATCTCGACAACCGTTAATAAACATGCTTTGGAAAAAAATAGAGTAGATACATTGAACCTTTATCTAGGTAATGACCGTAAAAGTTTTTTGATTGAAGCGAAATTAACCCCTAAAAATGTATTAAACGCTATTTTTACCATTTTAGGATGAGATTGTTCATGCGATTTTGAAATGACCTTGACATCATAGTTGATTGTTAAAGGTACTGTCAGTGATAAATTTATGTGAGAGTGAAGTTAAAATCTAGTGAATTTAAAAATCATATACTTAACAAAATACTAACCTACAATAATTGAATTATGTTAAATATTTTCCCCATATTTAATAAATTGAAAAATACCTCGTTTATTAAAAGTTTTTTCATAACAATCATAACAAAATAAAGTTTTACCGAAACGTTCAACTTTTATATCACAAAACTATTTTAAACCCGAAAAAACGAAAAAAAAGCAATGCAAAAAGTTATTTGGTGAATTTTATTGAAGTTTGTGTAAAATAACTGAAAAAATAAACGATATTTTTTAATATCACATCTCTCACTTTGTGACAATCATCGGATTTTCTACATAAATGTCGTATTTGAAATAACAAGTAGTTGTCTCAACGGATCTACAGCAAAGGATGGACTTTCCATCAGGATTATGACTGATGCAGGTGGATGGACTGGAATGGGTGACTGTTACTTTAGTGTAAATGGATCACATTAAACCAGCCGACGATCAGTCATAATAAGCTTGATGGAAATTTCATCCTTTGCTGTACATCCGTTGAGATGAGTACCTGAAAAATTAAAAAAAAACATATTTTGTCTCCAATATTTTACGTGGAATTAATACTCCATTTTTTAAATATCGAAGAACAGAAGAATTTTATAAAATTCTTTGTAAAATATACCGAATAAATTACAAAAAGCAGTCATGATTTTATTCGTAATATTTCTGTCCATATTTCTGCTAAGTGGCAACACCACTATCTTTGAGATCAGCAGCCCCGAGTACCCCACGGAGACCACACCCCTTCCTGACGAAGAACATCAGCAGCCTCCACAGAAGGTTCTCGTCGTGTACAGGATGACTTTCCAGGGCTTGTGGTCCGAGGAGAGGTTTCCCAAGAGCTATCCCAAGTTTAGACCTCCAGCTCAATGGTCAATTCTATTTGGTATGACCTCATTTAAATAATTATGTATTATAAAATAAAAGTGCTTAATTTATAAGAGCTGGAGTGAAGGTGTCCTTAAGTAAGGATACTATCGCTTGCGGATTTATCTAACGACAGTACGATTCTTGATCTTTTCTTGTTAAAGATGATCCTTACAACCAATGCTAAGGATACAATCCTTATTTATTCCTTTTTTACCTGCGATACTATTGTTGTCCTACTATACTGTCTCCCTTCTCCATTGTTTCCCAAAAGGATTTGTCAAAATTCGCGATTTTGGCCTTCGACACTTGGTTGGTTATTGCAAGTCCAAGCTGAAAAAAACGTTTTTTTAGATAACCTCGGATGCGAATGGGATAGAATACGATTGCCGAAACAAGTCATCTTTTTTAATCACGTTTATGTGCAAAATTAATTCATTTTATTGCAAATTTAACTCGCGAAAACAATATCTTTAAGGTATCGCCAGGGTAAATACCAGGCGTTAACTTGAGGATAGTTTTAAGGACAATAGTCTTCACTAAGGAATTCATTTATCATCAAGAATCGCAAAATCCTAACTTAGGGATTGTATCCTTAAATAATCTCATTAAGTTACGGAAGAAATAACGTGAATCGCATCCATGGTTTTATGACTAGGAATTTATTGAGAGTCTCTTAATAAACATGTGGGAATGTCTGATATTCTATCAAGAAGATATTCTCTTAAGTAGGTATTATCTGCATCAGCTGGTGATGAAGGGAACCTACTTTATATACTGATACATGTAATGTGCCTAGTACCTACTCATCTAACTCTAAGCCCCCCCTAGTCTGTGTTGGTGTCCCTCCCATCTGGTGTCTCTCCGTTAATTGCCTGCGGTCCCTTACCATTATAATATAGTATCACTATTATTATTATAGTTCTGCTATACATCGAGTACATAGGTACCTCACCTACTCTATCATATACTCCATGGCGTAGTAGAGGTTGCCTCGTCGATGGGAATACCAGGAAATCTAGAAGATCCAGAGTCGAGTGCAGACTGCAGAGTGATGTTTGGGCTATTGTAGAAAAAGGGGCTGAATATCAAGAAAATATTCGCTAGCGTCTTACCTTAATTGTATTTTATCCACTACCAACCTTTACGTATACGAGTATCTAATAACAGAGAAAACTTTGTATCGATCAAATTTACAAAAATCACATTTCTACGGACTTTTTTCTGGCAAAGCACCAAGTGATACATATAATTTATCATTTAAACATATTCTCATTTATTGATATCTTAAGTAATCTTGAGCAATCTTTCTTTTTCCGATGTAAATTTTGGCATCTTCATTCTTCAGTTTCTAATAGGCTCTGAAGACCCCACCTTTTTAAATAGATTTTATGGACTATAATTTTCTTAAAACAATGCAATGTTTTCGCAATGCAAACGAGTTTCCGTCTTTCGGAAAAAAAATCAGAGGTGTTTTTCACAATTTATTTTGAGAAATCTATACAAGATATATAAAAAAACTTTTACGGTTATTCCCTAGATAAAGGTTCAATGCATCTTGTTCCAAAGCATATTTAGTAACTATTGTCGAAATAAAGGTCTCCCGTTTTTAGAAATTTTTGATATGTCGGTATGGATACTCTTAAATGGAAAAATTCTCCTGCGACGCTACATCGTATTTATATCCGGATTATTTTTGGTTTGGAACTTGACAATAGAACCAATGTCCAGAAAGTGTTGAATGTGCATCTAGCAACCCTACACACCACCGTACATTGTAAAGCACCGCACCATGCGCCATACTGCTGTGCGCGTGTAGCTGTCTACCTCACTGCACTGGTGTATTATATTATATTATGTAATTATTATATTGATTTGTGTACGTATAATTGATTGCATTTCACAAATTACTATTATGGTTGCGGTTTAATGCATTTATCATTAGGTAACCCCCCCCCTCCCCCCCACCGCTAGACCGTGAAAGCTTTCAGTATTTTAAAATCATTTCACATAAATAATCCATCTACATACCTTAGTATTCTAACGTATGTAGTTTCTAGATAGTACTACGTACCTACCTAAAATTAGTATGGAGCGTAGTCCCCATATTTCATCATACTAAACAGTGACCCCTCTCTCTATCTGTCTGTCTCTTACAGTCTTACCTAAACGATAGCATCAGGACCTGTCTTTAGTTTTGAATGTTATTAATATTTCTATGTATTTTGCTGTAATGTCGGTAGCGTGGTAGGTAACGCTTTCGACTGTTAATTCGGAGGGCGCGGGTTCGATCCCCATCAATTAAGACTTACTCCACTTCACGACACAAACTTTAAAGCCTACTGTAAGGTGTACAAAGATGTTTATTTGGGTTTATTTTGATGAACCCCGATATGTATGGATGTATGTAGGTACTATGTGCCGTAGGTAGGTACTACGGGGAAGTTTTCATGAATCCCATAATCATAAAAGTTGGTAAAAATATGACACTTGGCTACACTAGGGCTGTGTGGAGGCGGAGATATTTCAGGTGCAGGAAGAGAATGCATGGAGCCTCAGCTCTCCTGAAGCAGAATTCAATTAAACATTCTTCCACTCGTCCTGTAATCTGAGATTACTATTCCACACGCGCTCTGCCTCCCCCAGCGTACGGGAAGGGGTGGGTAGTGGATCCACACGCAGGGTTGCCATCATATCAATACCGAAACAGATCCTTTATTCAGAGCTGGAGGAAGGTAGAAGGAAACAGGGAGGGCATCGGAAGAGATACAAAGATGTTCTACACAACACACTGAAGGATTTAAACTCTCAAAGCGACTGGGAAAACTAGCTTGGTGGGTGATCGTAAAAACTGGCGGAGGATAATCAATGATTACACTGACCCGCAAACAGAATCACCCGCAGATCCGTTACAAATGAGGAACAGCCTTGTCCAAAGTGTGACAGAGTGTGCTTGTCCAGAATCGTCCTCCATAGTCACCTTCAATGGCATTGTCGGCAGGGCTAATGACAACGTGGCAGAGATTCTTCTGAGTTAAAGACATATGCTCGGCAACGGGCTCTTGCCATTATTATTATTACCTTTAATCTGATTTGATTTGTGTGTGTGTGTGTTTTTTTTTTCAGTTAACCCTTCCCAATAACAAATTACCAAAATTTACGATACTTCGTTTTCAAACATTAACATAAAACAGTTCACAAATATTCGACTTCAACCATTGAGAAAAAGATGACCAACATATTTTCATAGTTTATCAGAATACTCAACTCGAAAATACCTTGAATTATTATTTTATTATTTTTTCTAAATAAAATTGACACCCCTGTTAGTAATGCGCTAAAAAAATTACTCTGTAGAAAATATTTTTGTAATTCACCACCAGAGTTCGTCAGTCCGGCTGTGACGGGTGCGTGGTTCGAATCTCAAAGAAAATTATGTTTGGTACTGAGTGCCATGTCCCACTCACTAGTGATTACTAGTGGTGGGCGTTTACGCTAACTAAAGTTAACTTTAACAGATGCTAATATTAACCTCGATTAATAGTTATCGTTAACTGTTAACGTTAAAAATGGTCGTCTCGTTGCTGATGAATTTCGGAAGATTTCTCGCGCGTAATGTTAATGAATCTCGCGATGTCATTGGTCACCGGTTAAAAGTAGCGCCTGTTAACCGGTGACCAATGAAATCGCGGAATTAATAGCAGTACCTAGTCGTTCATTTTTCTGTTGATATTAATATTATTGTTAACGGGCTAATACGCACAGGAGTTTTGCTTAGTGTTCTTCTCATGCGTTTGGTTGGAATATTTACAATTTACATACTCACTCCAGGCACTGGCGTGGAATAACGTTAGCAGACAATATACTTTATGTCAACAGTATAATTGATGTGTTAAATAAGAACAACTGTTGAAGATTAACTGTTGACCATTATTGACACAGCTCTAGTGACTATATCTAACCATATATCCCACAGTATACTCACTGCTAACTGCTTCCTTCAATACAAGATTTCATTTTATTAAATAAAAGAGAGAATTCTTTATTCTCTGAACCGAGATTAATTCGTCATACAACTGAGCAGATAGTAATCATTTATACAAGGCACATATGTAAGGATAGGGCTGTCTGGCGCTCTGTTCTCTCTGCCTACCCTGCAAGGGACGTGACGTGAGGGTATAGATAAATAGATAGATAAACATAATTGCACGCACAAATAATACGGTTCAGCTGCATTTCTCGACGGAATGTTGTGGGGCAGTCAGGATTTCTTCCATTATATATGTTTTTTGGTGTGCTGAATCCGAATCCGAGGTGTGCTTACATAATTTCGTAACGAAACATGCGAAAATTGCAAATTTTAAAAATATTGTAAAATTCATTCTGAAAATTTTCATCGTGTTGGTTGATTCCAACGAGGTGAAATATGTCACATAATTTTCAAGAATAATAATTGTTTAAATGTGGTATTAACCGAAAAATTCTCGACCATAAATGAGAATGCTACGATCGCGTTGTATTTAAAATTCCGTATACCTATCTTGGAACAACTTGCAAAAGTTGCCACGGTCCTGCGTTTCATTTTTACCAGATCTCCACCAGAATCCAGAATAATTATATAAGTTGATGATGTTATATTCCTTTTCATTTTTTTTTGTATTCAATAAATTCATGATAAAATTGTAATTGCGTGTGCGACGAGTGAGTGTATGAGCGAGATTGAGTGTGAGTGTGTGAGGCGACCGGAATGAATGAGGAAATCAGACGCCAGACAAAAGTTGCCGATGTGATGGATCGCATTGCCAAACTAAAATGGCAATGGGCAGATCATGTTGCTAGACAGGGAGTGGACAGATGGGCACCCAGAGTATATGTTTTAATTTAACTGTGGCGCATGCTTGTGGGCGACGGCTGAATTATGAATGGACTTCACTGGACTAATCTTTTTATTCTTTTAAGATGTTTTTGCTTATGTCTATAGTTTTTGTCTGTTTTGTGTTCATAATTGTAATAAAATAAATAATTAAAATACAAATAAAAATTTAAACAATCTTACAGTAAATACCTAGCGTAATGTTAATACGATCTACTTTACGATAGAGTTAGTGTGGACTCTGCGCTATTCTCATACTCATATAACAACGTACTACGGTTACGATATCCGTTTAACGGGCGTTATCCACCTGAATGGCATCGTGTTTCACTTAACGCCCGCCGTTATACGACACTGGAATAGTTTCCATTTCGTTATATAATTATTGAAATGATTGCTTGTTGAATCCATTCCACCTCTCTACTATACGGAGAATTGTCCATCCTATACGAACTTGCGTCAAATTATAGCAACATTACACAGAATTGTGTGGCTCTTTATTTACACTAATTACTAACTTAAATCTAGGGACCCAACTATGATGTCACGGTCATTTCCCGCGGCATTAAAAGGTTCAAAATCACACGGACAACCGCATGATCAAATTTTAACAATAGAGTTTTTTTTTCGATTTTTGGGGTTAATTTCCCTTCATTATCGTTCGTTCATTCCCTAGATTTTAAAGCATATATGTATTATCAACACAAAATAAAAAAAAAAATCTCTACGACTTTCGGGATACGAGTTACTGTCTTTCGGAAAAAAGATCAGAGGTGTTTATCACATTTTTTTTTTTTGAAAAATTCATACAAGATATAAAAAATCTTTTACAGTCATTTCCTAGATAAAGTTATCAGCCCTATTTTTTTTCCAAAACATGTTTAATAATATTGTTGAGATCTAAAGTCTCCCGTTTTATGTAATTTTCTGAAATGTCACTATGCCTACTCTTAACAAATTCAATTACTAATTTAGAAAACTTCCACTTTAAACATTCTCATGAGTTGACACTGAAAAAATTTAACATTTAAAGTGTTTCATTAAATGAATAATGGAGTTCTATAAAATATATTCCATCAATTTATATATACTCTAATTACCTTACAATGAGGTTAGGTTACCGTTGCTACCCATATAACCTTGTACGTACGTCGTACATATTAAGTACTAGACCTACAAATTGCGGGAGAAACTTTTACTCTACTGTTTACGCTACTAACTTTATAACACAATTACTATTTAAGACAAATTTTATTGTCTACTTGATGTATTAACAAAGTTTTTACCATTGTTCTAAATAAATGACAAATTACATAACGACCTACCTTTGAAACTTGAAAGAAAGAAGTGAGGTGATCAGATCATGAATGATAACATGTAGACTGTTCTACATCATAATACTGTGTTTTGTGTTGGATAACATGTAGACATTTCTACATCACAATGCTGACAAGTGTGTTGGATAACATGTAGACTGTTCTACATCACAATGCTGACAAGTGTGTTGGATAACATGTAGACATTTCTACATCACAATGCTGACAAGTGTGTTGGATAACATGTAGACTGTTCTACATCACAATGCTGACAAGTGTGTTGGATAACATGTAGACATTTCTACATCACAATACTGACAAGTGTGTTAGATAACATGTAGACTTTTCTACATCATAATACTGACAAGTGTGTTGGATAACATGTAGACTTTTCTACATCATAATACTGACAAATGTGTTGGATAACATGTAGACTTTTCTACATCATAATACTGACAAGTGTGTTGGATAACATGTAGACTTTTCTACATCATAATACTGACAAATGTGTTGGATAACATGTAGACTTTTCTACATCATAATACTGACAAGTGTGTTGGATAACATGTAGACATTTCTACATCACAATACTGACAAGTGTGTTAGATAACATGTAGACTTTTCTACATCATAATACTGACAAGTGTGTTGGATAACATGTAGACTTTTCTACATCATAATACTGACAAGTGTGTTGGATAACATGTAGACTTTTCTACATCATAATACTGACAACTGTATTGGCAAGTCCAGCCTCCACGTTATTAAAAAAAATATTCTCAATCAGATACAATAAAAAATAGATAATTTATGGAATAAAAATTACTGTCATTTCAGTTCCATCATTCGTGAAAATTCTGTAATAAAAAGCCGTGAAAACAAAATGTTATATAATAATAAAAACGATAAAATAACCGTCACGGGCCGTTCAATAAGTAAAGGGAGTGTGGATAGAAGAAAAAATATTCCAATTCAATATCACCAAGCGATATATCGCGCCAAAGCCGCGTGTGAATGAAACCTGTAATGTCTACCTAACAATATCTATGCCTATGTGGATATGGAGTATAGAGCAGCGGTTCCTAAATGCTGTTCTGCGGAAGGGTCACAGGGGTTCCAAAGAGCGACAGCGTATTGTCGTAGTAAGTCCTGAAACTTTTGGTGAAATTTAAAATGAGCTGACACTTTAATTTTTCAATTATTATTTTTAAACATTAATGTTTAAACCTAATTTTAGTGCCATTAGAAATAATAGCGTGAAAAAATTACATTCTTCACGTTAAATAACTAAGTGCAGCAAAGATTTTTAACTAAAAACCTAGTTTTTCTTTTCAAGTCGAACATAACATACAAACGTGTCATGGGTGTTAAAATGTATTTTTTTGTCAATTAGCTTTTTTTAACGAAGTAGGGTTCCCCAAAAAAAACCTAAATCAATTAGAACACACACATATTTTCTGTACATTTTTTTTTTCTTTTTTACCACACATTGTTCTTTGAGCCCCTTGGTCCCTTCATAGTCAACATGATGACCTCTCATGGTTGTACAGTGTAAACCTGTGTCCTAATAAAATAACCTTAAAAATAAATCCTCAACAATTGCACCATCATCACTATATACAACGCTATTTAATCATTTGCTTTCATTCAGTATTTTGTTATTTTTTTGTACATACATGTTGCCTTGAGCTATTATAAATTGGTTAGTATTGCCCCGGAACAGGCTATCGCCTAGTGGGGCAATAAAATCCATTACTTTTTGTTTATATTTTTACTTTGTAAAAAGCTTTTGGAAATGAAATGAAATTAGGGTTCCGTAGCCAAAAAGAATTGGGTACTGCTGGTATAGAGTATTCACAATATTTAAGTCATGTTCAGGTACGAGGTAGTATTTTTATAAAGTTTATTGTTTATTTCGCACGCGTGTTTTTTATTAACCGTAGTAATAAAAAATCATGGCTTTCCACGTAGTACAAGTGTTCAGTAATAGGTATTGTAAATATTTATTTAAATATGTGAAATCACTGATATTCTTTTATGCGAAATAGGAATATACAATGAAATAAGTTATGAAAGGTAAAATGAAAGACTTAATATTTATATCTTTAGTTGTGTTTTCGGGCTTGGAGGCCGTGGTCTAATGGTCGCATTAGACCACAACCGCCAAGCCATGATGACTCCGGCCGTAAAAGCCTCCGCATATAACTAAGTATTTAGTTTAAAATCCACAAAAATGACTTTAGATTACGCGACTAGAGTTTGAGGATTTGCACCCTCATCATCAGGCGATCGTGAATAAAGTGTACGAGTTTCTTGTTTGCTTCATTCACAATCGCCTGATGATGAGGGTGCAAATCCTTGAACAGTAGTCGCCTATTTAATTTAAAGCCTATTCTGTGGATTTTAAATATTTTACCTTAAAAATGGACTTCCACGTTATGTAATGAAATCTTTCTAAGTTATGAAAGACTTGACTTTTTTCAAAACACAGCAATATTTTAATAAAACAAGTAAGTAATAGAATCTAAAACATTTGTTCACTAGGGCGAGCTTATCGCAGTGCTGCGATCTCTTCCACCTAGATCCTAAACATTCTAACAGCTCGCAAGAAAGTACGCCTGGATTTTATTTTCGCTTTGAGATTATTTTCTCTAAAATGAATACTTTTTGAGATATCAGTAATTTGTAAATACCTAGGGCCTTTTTATCTTGTTATTTCTGGGATTTATCAGTATGCACCACATTTGCGAGGTGGCAATGTTGAAATTCGAATTCATCAAGAACGATGAAAAAAAACTTCTGTATTTCTGTAACCCTAGATATGCCATCATATTTCCCTTGGCTGTACAATACACATACATATTTAGATTTTTTTTACAACCGTTTGATAAATATAATTCTTCTTCTTTCGTATGCACACGACCATTGTACAAGTTGTCTTGGAGTCAAAGCTCCGCGTCAATATTCTGCAAGTAATCTATTGCCCTTGACGTCACCTTATGGATTTCCTCAAGAACCCCTGCAAACTTCTTGTCAGGACACCTCTCTACTATATGGTCAACAGTCTCGATCTGGCCACATTCACAAAGGGGATGATCTCTTTTGCCCCATTAATGGATAAATATAATTAATCAATTGTGATTGTTATTTATTTCCCAATGGCTTGGTTCACATGTAGACCTATGGAGGTAATGGCCAACAGATGTTTGCAATGATGATGGTGCTGATATTAAAATTATAAATACATCCCTATAGAAGCTACTCCAATTCTTTTTAATTGTTTGTTTGTTGTATTGTGGGGGGCCGGGGGGGGGGGGGTCGGGGTGGATTATTTTAGGAAGAGAAGAGATGTCATCAAAAGCCTTTTGTTAGTTTATGGGATTCATTTAAGGCTCGCGACCTAACTATGACGTCACGGTCATTTCCCACGCCATTAAGGTTCAAAATCGCATGAACAATCGCACGATAAAATGGTAAAAATAGCGTTTTTTTTTTTTTTTCATTTTTTGGAGTTAATTTCGCTTCGACAAACTATCGGGGCACGAACTGTCGGGGACGAACTGTCACCGAACCATATTTTTATTCTCATTCAGGCCCTACCTGGTGGGAGGCTTATAGACCCATGGATAAATTTAATATTATAAAATACTCGTAATACAAATTAATCATGAAAACTTTATGTAGCTGGAAGAGGGAGAGAGAGAAGGGGAGATGATGGGGAAGAGAGAGAGGAAATGTACACCAGAAGTTATAGTACAAGGTGAAGTGTGAGGTCAGTGGAGGACTGGATCTCTTAAGATTCAGGTTGCTATTAAATAACTTTTGAGATATTTGCAAACCGTGCCCCAGTGCTGAGAGAACAAATAACATTTTTATATTGATTCATAATAATAATTAGACTGTTTTGGGCGCCGTATAGCGATAAAATCGCCCCAAGGGCACCACAAACAGTAAAAATGATAGATTAAATCACCATGGCATAAATTCTTGTTCCATTTCAATATTAATTGGCAAAAAGCGCCGCAGGCTAATTTTTACGAAACTAAGGGATGAAGTTCTCGATAAACTTACCTTTTTTTATGGATTTTCAAAATGATTTCCGAAAATTTATCATACACACGACTAGCACTGATTTTATTTAATTACCTCTGTAGCGTTCAAGCCCTGGGACTGGGACTCACTTCCATCGGGAAAGCCGGCAGTCCTATACTGTACAAGGTCCTACCTAAATGAGGTGAAGTAGAACAGCGCCTCTCAAACTTTATATTTATTTTTTGTATTAAATTTCACGATAAGAGCTTAAGTTAGAATTCCTGAAAATTTAATTATCTTATCGTTAAGTGACTTTCCTTCTGTTTACTAAAATACCGCTGTTTGTAAAGGAATACTTAAGTTCCTATTCCTGTCATTCGGCTTCGGCGCCCTGAATTGTTCTCAGCCAATACTGACAGAATCGTCTTGAAACTGAAGACAGTGATAGATGAAAGTATGGACTACAGATTGGCTGTTTTGAAATTACGATATTTGGAAATTCCTTGAATAAAAAACCCCAGAAATATACGGGATCTGGAGATTTTCCGTTCAGTTTTTCAGATATAAAAATATAATTTAGCCAAAATGCTGGTAATTATAATCTTAACAAATTGGCTGTTTTAGATTTTTAAATTTCTTCCCAGATTTTTTTTAAAAAAGGTATAATTCACATTGTCGTTTACGTTGTTCTTATTTCGCGCTAACATTCTCATACAAAATTTGAAAAAGTTGAAGCGAAAATAGAACGATTTTTGCTCATTGCATATAAGCCCCTAAATTTAAGTCTGCCTCAGTACTTGTTTCCCATACGATTACAATATTTCATAGAAGTTTCAAATTTAAAATACAAATATTTTGACTATGTAAAAATACGGCGGTACCTTTTCACAAAATAAATTTTCAATAAATACATATTAGATATGTAACTACTTCTATTCATAACAGTGAACAATTACTTTTAGTTTAATTTTTCGCTCGTATTACTCGGGTAAATATTGTTGTAAGTAAATTAAATTGTAATTATATTAAGTAGGTACCTTACCAACTCCTACACCGTCTGTGTTTACATAACAAAAAATGTCCTTGACTGGCATCCACTCGTCGTCTGAGAAAAACAAGGTTCTAAATATTTTTCTATTTATTTATCAATTGTGCAAGTTTTTCAGTGTTACAAGTTGTTTCAGTTGTACAAATCTTCACCATGTTTCATATAAATTCATGCTTTATTTATTTATTTCATAGATAATTTATGTCAATGATAAGAAAGCATGATTAAGATTTTGGTCACGACCTGAATACATATGGGATTCATTATCGCAGACTTCTCATAGAGCCATATTTTTTTTTTGCTGCGATAGGCCCCCTTCAGCTCGAAATAGACCCATGGGGGTCAATATAGACCCCATTGCGAATGACTGGTCTATACAAATGTTTGCCTTGTGCAAATGATTGTCGTTTGTTCACCATTGTCTATTCTTAGTTTTACCATCTGAATTAGTTTTCCCTAAAGTATGACAGCAAACCTTTTCAAACTCACCGACCCAATTATCCAAGCTCCAGTGAGCTGTCAGAATATTTTCAAAAACAGAACGTCGCTATTGTGACGTCACGTTGTTTTATAATTCGTATAATTTGTCATTATTTCTGCACCGTTAGACAATGCTTTTCATATTTCATGATGAATTTAATTACAAAAATTAGCTCCATATAAATCTCATTAACAGATAAGGGCGGTGGGGGCTGGGGGCAGTAGGGGGGAACACCCCTCCCTTGACACTTGTTTGGGGTTTGTTGCCTCAGGTAGCATATAAATAATAATTGAGTTTATTTAAAAGGTTGGGTACCTTCCTAGTTCCTGCTTAATGAAGTAGGTATTAAATAATTTATGATTAAACCGCTGGCCAAGCCGTCGATATATCATATCAGCCTGGACATACGAATAACATCACCACGCTCATTGGTGACGTCACATTGTATCCTTGGGCTACGGAATATTTTTTCCCATACATTTTCTCCCAATCTTGGTGACGTCATCATCGTTAAATGTCACATCAGCCGAGCCTGTATGATAATACTATATCGAAGGCCTCGCCACTGGCGAGGCCTACGTGTTAAAACCTCATATAGGCCCGCACAATGAACAACTAAGATGGCGAACACCAGAGATCTGTTTTAAAAATATGTTTTTTATAAATTGTATTGGGGTACGTTTATTACGTTGTGGTATTTTTTTAATATTCGTTTAGATTTTTTAACGGAGAGAGGAAATTTTTTAATGAGCTTATCTTCGGCCTTCCTCCAAGTTTTATGGAAGTCTGTTCTCCCATCGGGACTCTTAATCCAGATTTAATTAACCCCAAACGATTAACGTCCGCGATTACAAAATTTAAAGGTAGGCATATTGACATTTCAAAAATTTAAAAAATCGGGAGAACCTTACTAAATATGCTTAAGGAAAAAATAGAGTAGACCTAAAGGTAAAATATTTAATTGACTGTAAAATATTTTTTGTATCTTTTATAGATTTCCCAAAAAAAAAGTTAAAAGAACCTCAGATCCGAAATTTTCTGTCTTTCGAAAACTAGTTTCTGTCTTTCGGAAAAAAGATCAGAGGTGTTTTTCAGATTATTTTTTTTGGGAAATCTATACAAGATAAAAAAATCTTTTACAGTCATTTCCTAGATAATTTTTGTGTATGTATCTACACTATTTTTCCAAAGCATATTTAGTAACCGTTGTCGAGATTAAATGCTGACGCCAGACCCTCGCCGTGAATGAGTAAAATGGCGTGTAAATGAAAATGTTTGTCCTGACGTGTACGTAACCGACAATTGACGCCTTTTTACTCATGAACACCAAAAGGTCGTCATGACTCGCAAGCGTGTAGCGGGCCCATAAGGTCTCTTGTTTTTAGAAAATTTTGAAATGTCAATATGCATACTCCTAACTTAAGGGCAAAAAAACCAGCGGAAAGTTAAAAGACTGTGTGGACAGTAATGACCTGCTCCAATACTAAAGATGGCGCTGTGATTATTTCGTTCCTCGCGCTGAGATGTCAGATAAGCGAAACACAATAAATCTCCTCACGCACTTTATTTAAAACACCGCTGAAGATAAAAATAATTTATAAACGTTTTTCTAATCTGCTTTGAGAGTATTTTTTGTTTGTTTATTTTTTCAGTCAAGCCACCGTATAACTTCGTCGTGATAAATTGGAAAACTTCAAATAGACAACTCACGGCCTATGTAATTTCTACATTTTTCTGTAAATCCTACAAGCTATTTATTTGGCTACCTGCTATTTTGTTTATGTTTTTGTTTAACGGACATGGGAGATGTGGACACCTCTTCCACAGGTGGTCAAGAAGGGAACATCCTTACTGCGAGTGTGGCGAGATCGATTCGATTGATCACATCGTGGGGCACTGTCCTAACAAGAAGTTCCAAGGGGATTTTGGGGAAATCCATGTGGCGACGTCAAGGGCAATAGAATATTTGAGAAATATTGACTTGACTCTCAGATACACTGTACAATGGTCGCTCACATACGAGAGAAGAAAGTTATTCCCATTACTATGAAGATCAGCGCTAGTATTCTGAGAACAAAAATTTTGTATTGGCTGAGAACAATTCAGGGCGCCGAAGCCGAATGACAGCATATAGGACCTTGGTGAAAGGGCACTTAACAGTTGAACTAACATTTTTTTAAAAGGATCTGGGCTTGCATGCACAAACCCAAATACTTTCATGCACACTTTGCACTAGCCTAAAGGCCTGTATCGCAAAGTGTGAAATATATCGCTAGCGCAGAGGTTCGAAACTGGCACCTCCCGCACGAGAGACTGACGCCCCAACCAATTGCGCCAACCATGTACTCAAATTGGAACATTAACTAACTAACCAAAACCGTCCAGAACAAATCGTAGTAAGTTTCCCAACTTCCAATTATTATTTCTTTGTTAAATTGCAGGTCAGGTCCACAACAACTCGCACCACATCTTCCACTTGGGAGAAAACTCCTCGTCCGCTCTTCAGAGCTTCGCTGAAAGAGGAGATCCCCATTATCTTGGGAAGAGCCAGGGTGACGATAGTATCTTCGATCAGTTCACAGCGTCTCCACTTCACAATGGAACGGGCAACTCTTCGCAAGATATTATAGCAGATGTGGATCATAGCTGCGTAAGTATATCTTATTATTAAGCCCGACTGAAGATTATCAAATGCACGATAATATTTTCATTTTTCAGATCTCTCTCGTGTCAAGAATAATCCCTTCACCAGACTGGTTCGTTGGAGTGGACAGCTTAGACCTCAGGAAAGATGGAGTGTGGACAGATAACATTACCGTGCCCGTAAGTTCTTCCTGAATACTAGCGATATTTTTCAATATGATCAAAATCTCCTCACCATTAACTGTTCTCTTGATATCTCCAGCTACACCCACTGGACGCTGGTACGGATGGCGGTCTCACCTTCACGTCTCCCAAGTGGCGACTCCAGACCATGTTACCCATTCAGATGCACACTTCAAGAGAACCGAACCACTCGGCTGCCTCATTTTACTATCCTGACGTAAATGTTCTTCCTGATATAGCTCAGGTGACCTTCACTAAGGTAGGTATGACACTACTTACTAGTGACTAGATATAGTTAGGTGTGTGTCTTTTTTCCATTTCCCTAAAAATCAACGACGGCAAAATATATTTTTCCTACCTGCACCACCTTTTCTCCACATGCACAATACACATTGTCCCCTATTTTCTTTCCTCTTCTTCTCAGCCGTTTTGACTCTAATGCTGGACATAGAAAAATAAATAAAATATATAAATCTTTATTAGCCACAGACCAAATATAAATAACAAATCTCATTAGACACAGAGTATGCCAAAGGGCGGACTTATTACAAAAGCCAATGTATTCCAGAAAACTTATATTATTCATACTTAAATCAACCACAAGGTAAATAAATAAATACATACATACATATACAGGCATACATACATACATACATACACACAAATATATTATAAAAATAAATAACATTAATATATGAGGAAGAGGATAATAAGAGAGAACTGGAGGATGAGGAAGTATGGGAAGGGGATGCTCGAGAAAAAAAGCGGAAATAACAATAGACAGTAGTGGATACATAGACCTCCCCTCTGACTTTCCACAGACTTGGGTATCTGTCTTGGGTATGCTGCATCCATCTGCTTCCAACGTTTCGCCTCATTCTTCCTTATTCTTCTTAGATTAGTTTAGCATTTTGTTTAGGTTTTATACAAGTCATTATTGAATATTTCAGATCTCCGATATAAATTTAGAGCCAGACAATGTTCCCTCCACAGAAGATTCTTCCACAGAAATTTCTACAGAAGAAATGATGGGAACTACAGAAGAATTTATCATGAATACTTCTGAATATTCGTCAACAACTGAGGAAACAAAGATCAGGTAGATATTTCTTATACTTTTTTTACTTATTTATTTAGCGTGAAGAAACGAGAAAACTAATCATACTCCAGTACTGCGCGAAGGATGCAACACATATGAAGATACCTCAGTAATATCCTCCATTGTCAAGCGCATGTAACAGTAAGCCACAATGGACACTCCAGCAGGTATACATTCACTGACGGTCAACCCTTACCCACTCACATATTGCATTGACATTCCGAATTTTGGATCTACAGACGCACCGGTATAATGTTTGCCATATTTGGGAGCGCACCACACCAAACGGTTTTAGGTCAAGTTCAAAATATATACTACTTACTGTATATTGCTTCATTACAGACATGCTGGATTTGAATCCCATCCTTTGACGAGTTCAAGTGCCTGCAAATGGCCTAGGGACGATTCAGAACAATAAACAATAAAAAAAATGTATTCTGCAATTTATGACAATTTAGCCAAAATACTGATAATTATAATCGTAACAAATCGGCTGTTTCAATTTTTTAATTTCTTTCCAGGTTTCTTTTAAAAAGGTATAATTCACATTGTCGCTTACGTTATTCTTATTTCGCGATAACATTCTCATACAAAATTTGAAAAAGTTGAAGCAAAAATATAACGATTTTTGCCAGTGCATATGCCCCCTTAATAAAGAAAAACAAACCAACGTAGGAAAAAAATGACAATTAATTTACACGGAGTCCCTCAATATTTTTAGCAGAAGTGATAGAACATGTAATAAACATTTTTCTTAATTTTCCTCAAGGTGGATTAAACTGAAAAAGTAATATTACGGTACGTAGCGTGTGCGTCTAATTAGTAAGAGATTAAGGAAGAGAATAAACAAGATGTACGTATGTATGGAGCTGGAAGTAGGCACCTAATAACATCTTCTTTTACTTATACGGGTGGACCATTAGTCCTTGCACTTTTGAAATGGCCCTAAAAATAAAATTACAGTTGGTATTTATTTATTTTTTTGTTAAGAAGAGCAACAATAAACGGGAAATTCATTTTCTAAACACAATATCACCAAAATGTCCGCCATCTTGCCGCTGACGTTCCTCAAATCTGGGTAGGATTTTTTTCTTAAAAATTCGGCCCTAAGCGTGAAGTATTGCCAATTTACTCTCGAATAATCAATTTTGGTTGATGTATTGTCACTGATTTATTCACGTAGACCTGACTTTTGAAATAACATCATAAAAAACCAGGTGGGATTAGATCCGGGCTGCTGAGAAGTCATGGAATATCTCTATAGAGTAGTGTGAGAGAAGTTCCAGAACAAAATAATCTCGCGGAGAGGAGATATTCCATGGCCTTCCCGCAGCCCGGACCCAACCCCAGCATTTTTTTTTTATGGGCTTATCTCAAAAATAGGGTCTACGTAAATAAACTAGCGGTTATAATCCAACTGAAATCAAATATTCAAGAGGAAATCTGGTTTTGAAATTTTCGAAACATACCTTCGCTTTGTATGGAGAAGTTTTAAAAAAATTAGGGGTCAGATATGAGGAGGGCCAGCAGCAAGATGGAGGACATCTTGATGATACGGTGTTTAGTAAATGAATTTCCCAGCTATTGTTGTTCTTATTAATAAATTATTTTTTAAATACAAACTGTATTTTTATTTTTATGGCCATTTCAAAAGTGCAAAGACTTTTGGTCCACCCTTTACTTACATTATAATATTATATAATATGCTTGTATACATGACCGGACAAAGGCCATAAGAATATTGCTCGACGTTAATAAATCCCAAAAAGGACGAAAGCCCTTGAGAAATTTGCTCAAGGGACAAAAGCTCAAATCTAACTGGATTTGGAAATAAAATTAATTGTATCTTTAGTGTGCGATTTATTTACACACACAACCATTTAGATAATTTAAAAAATAATTAAAGACAAAATAATAAAAACAGAAATTTAGTTCAAACTAAAATTTTGCCCCATGTTCATCTGTACACGTTTAACAGGGTGAAGGATGAGGCTGTCCTTCCTGTTCTCTTCAGCCAGTCGACCACAAGTTTTGTGAAGTTTTTTCCGTCCCTTTTTTCTGAAGGGCTTTTGTATTTTTTGGGGTTCATACATCGTGGGCAATATTCTCACGGGTTTTTCTCCGGGAACCGTTTCTATAATCTCGTGAAGATGCTACTGAATGCCTCGTTACAGGACTAAGGGGATTATATACCAGGGATGGGTAGTCCAAAGGCTGGGGTAATATCTTAATATGTTTGTGAGGGAATTAAGATACCTCTAGGGTAGTACATAATATACCCAGTCCTATACAACATATACATAGGTTATGTGATAAAATCTCACAGGTAAGAATATCACGAGAAAAACCTTACAGAAGAAATCTCACGTGCAAAAATATCACAAGAAGAAATAACACATTATTAATCGAAATTTATTTTTACGCGGAGGCAAGACTTGCCAACACACCTCTCAGTATTGCCAGCAAGAAGAGTCTACATATTATTATCATTCATGATTGATGTATAGACCCATCACTGGGAAAAATTCACCTATCCAGATATCACGGATACCACAGGATTAGGCTCAACGCAGGGCCTAAAATACAAGCATTCTGCCTCAGTATTTATATTCAATATCAGTATTTAGAATATCAGTATTTAGAAATCGTCTTACAATATTACATGTATTAGTTATTACATATTTTTGCATTTTTACGTACTTATTTTTTTTGTGACTTATAAGGCACTATAATTGATATTTTATAGGGAAAAAAAATGAAAAAATGAAATATTTAGATTAAATGACTTTTGTTTTCGCGACTAGTATTCGAGGATTTGCACCCTCATCATCAGGCAATTGTAACTTTATTCACAATCGCCTGATGATGAGGGTGCAAATCCTCGAATACTAGTCACGAAAACAAAAGTCACGTTTTGTTGATTTTAATCTAAATATTTAGTTTTTCTTTTTTTTTCCTTAAAAATGGATTTCCACCAAGTAACAACGGTCGAAAACATCGAGATTGATATTTTATAGTTAAATTGAAAAACTAAGACTCCTCTCTATAAGTACAATCTTAAACTATGCTTGTGATCACTACGTTCTGTATTTCTGATTTCAGCACTGCACCTGCAGAGACAAGGCCTTCGCTCCTCAGCCCCACGCTGGCTATCATAGAGAATGTCACATCCAAGTACCGCATGCATGAGGCATACTCTCCTAAACTATTCAGGCCGGATATTGTATTCAGTAACAGCAAGAAAGATAGTGAGTGTACTCTATAACTAGTCTCTGTCTTATTCCATTCTATCCTATCCTTTCACCTCACACCGCATCCCTTTCGGGGTAGGCAGGTAGAGAGAGAGAGCAGATCGCCATCAGACTTTCCTGTTTATTTTATTTTATTTCAGAACCAAACAGTCAACACAATAAGTACATTAAATAACATTTTACCATTATGGACTATGACATATATATTATATAGTCTTTAAGTTTTTTTTTTTTTCTTTAATTTATTTAACATAAAATACATTTACAATTTACAATTATTAAATACATGGTAAGAATATGATTAGCAATGATCTTGTTACTCCTCGGATATGAGTATATTACTCTATAATGTAGCTCATTATTTGTTATCCTCCTTGTAGCAGGGATGTTGAAGGTGTCATTCCGGACGGTGTTGCTGGGGGGTGCCCTTCCGGCTAACTCTGGGGCCGTCTGAGTATAACTTTAGGCTGAAAGAGCGAATAAAAAGGCGCCTAATTGGCGCCTGTGTTATTCGGGTGTGCGAAGGGACCTTAAATATGACATCAGGACATGAGTATATAGATAGCTTTGTAGATTTTCACGGTCCTTGTTAATTTCTTCTCCATTCTAATCGGGTGTACCTTGTGAAGATTGTCGATGTTGTCGAGCTTTCGAGCTAATGTACTACATTAGTCTTGAAGATGGCCTCAGCAAGTGGGCCGTAAGCTCGACAACATCGACAACGTACACACGGTACAGCCGAGAAGAAAGGAGAAGAGAAATATGAGTAAACATATTATCCTTGCGTACACTTCTTGCCTCCGTCACATTCATGCAATTCTAAATTCAATTTCTACGATTCCTTTTACTCAAAACACGTCCGTCCTTGAGAATATGGTCTACATGGTCGAGCCACGCGACGGCCACACCTCTAGGTACTTTCTTATTTCTAGGATTGCACTGACGCTTCTTCTTCTTCAGCCCTCTGTCCTCCACTGCTGGATATAGGCCTCTTCCATATTCCTCCATTCCTTTCTGCTGTTTGCTGCTTGCAGCCAGTTTTTCCCCCCTACAGCGGACCACCTCTTTTGGGGTCTTCCGATGCCTCTTTCATTCTCCCAAGGTCTCCTTCTTAAGATTTTTGGGGTCCATATTGTTGGGTCTTGTCTTGCAACGTGTCCCGCCCATTGCCACTTTAGACTTGCTACTGACGCTAATCTACAACAATTATTATGTTTTCAGAAAAGAAGTCACAGCGCCAGGGAGCACAGAGTAATCTACGTACTTCCTTCATCTCAATCAGCAGAAATAAAACAAACACAATGTCTTCATTATTCAGCTGGTGACAGATTCTTCAGGCTGTTCATAATGAGCTCGCCCTAGTGAACAAATGTTATAACATATCTTTGTATTTTAATCACTAAAAGTGTAAATAAATAAAATAATTAATATTCAAATTCTGCTCCTTTTATGAATAAACTAACGTCAGAACGAAGCGAAATTTTGACTTCTGCCACCTACAATACATTCGTACAATTTGTCATTTCTGAACTGAAAAATAATCTGGGACCAAGAGTAGACATTCTCGACAAGGTGTATTTAGATGTCACGATGAAAATGATAATACAAAATTTTGAAAGTAAACCGCAAAAAGATACCTTTTTTTATAAAATGAATCTTGTTTTATCTAAATAAACCCAAATACACCTTTGTGCACTTCACAGTAAGCTTGAAAAGCTTATGTCGTGAAGTGGAGTAGGGCGGCATCGGGGATCGAACCTGCGCCCACAGTCGAGAGCGTTACCAACCAGGCTACCGACCACCTTTTAGAGGCTTGGCACCACGAATGACGTCACAGTCATTTCCCACGGCATTAAGGTTCAAATCGCGTGAACAATTGCATGATTAAATGGTAAAAATAGCGTTTTTTGGGGTTAATTTTGCGTCTATCAAAAAACTTTTACAGTTATTCCCTAGATTTTAATGCATATTATCAGTACAGAAAAAAAAATACTCCGCGACATTCAGGAAACGAGTTTCCGTCTTTCGGAAAAAAGATCAGATGTGTTTTTCTATTTTTTTTTGGAGAAATCTATACAAGATATAAAAAATCTTTTACTGTTATTCTTTAGATAAATGTTCAATGCATCTACCCTATTTTATTCCAAAGCATATTTAGTAACGGTTGTCGAGATATAAGGTCTCCCCTTTTTAGAAATTTTTGAAATGTCGGTATAGTCCGAGAGCCCGCTGCTTAATTTATGACGTATCTGTTTTTTGATCGAAATGTGGTATAAACGATAGCTTACCAATAGTGTATTACATCGCACTAGGGTTGCCTATCAAAATCTTGCCGCAACCCCCCCTGCCCCCCCCGAAAAGGTCCCTCTTCGCGGTTTTTCGCATTTTATAGGAATATGGTAAGAGATAGGAGAAAGTAGTCAATGACAAAAATAATCCTTGCTAAATTCTCTACAAAAAATGTTAAGTCAATTTTTTCATAGGACTAGTAGTTTACCCGTAATGGCCGGTCAAAAAACAGGATATTTTTTGAAAAAATAAAAAAAAAGTTTGATTTTTTTTCTTTCAAATTCTTCCACCCATTATTACTAACATTTTATTGAAGAAAAATTTTGGACTGCGGCGCTATATCACTGGTTATTTTATGAAAAACTAAATTTTAAGAATTTTCGTCACTGAGTTTTATTGTAATAACTCCGAAATTATTAGATGTATGAACATAGGTTATAGCTCATTTTGTAGCTAAGACTATGGTAATTAATTCGTTCTCTGACTATTTTCCTGTAGCTCTTATCAATTTTCAACCAATTTAGTTTAAATAATTTTTTTTTGTATATTAAATGAATTTCGGTTTTGGACCGGCCATTGCGGGTAAACTGCTAGTTCTACGAAAAAAATGATTTAACATTTTTTGTAGAGAATTTAGCAAGGATTATTTTTGTCATTGACTACTTTCTCCTATCTCTTACCATATTCCTATAAAATGCGAAAAACCGCGAAGAGGGACCTTTTCGGGGGGGGCAGGGGGGGTTGCGGCAAGATTTTGATAGGCAACCCTAGTGCGATGTAATACCCTATTGGTAAGCTATCGTTTATACCACATTTCGATCAAAAAACAGATACGTCATAAATTAAGCAGCGGGCTCTTGGACTAGTATGCATACTCTTAAACCCCAATACCCAGCAATTTTTTTCCTTGTAACCTTCATAAGTACATTAGTATACAAAATGTTAAACAAAATTATTAAAGTACTTAAGGTAAAATATAAATATGAAACACCTACGTATTTTTTACAAGTCTTTCATTGTTTCATAACCATTTTCTCTGAGGTTCTAATAAAAAATTATCTCTTTAATAAATTTCAAAATATGTCTGTGTAAATAATATGGGTTTAGTGAGTAGGTTAGCTGGTAGCACGATCCCTAAGTATTTACTGAAATATCTTGCAAAGTACAAAGGCACCAGGCAAGCACGTATCCAGACTTTTGGTTCGGGGGGGGGGGACATTTATTCAATCAAACAACTATGTGACAGAAATTTCCTATGTTATAGGCACTCACTTTTTGCTATCTCTCATCCCACAGTAAAGTAGCGCCGCAGGCTAAATTTTTTAGATGAGTAGGTGAAGTGATTAACCTGGTGGATTGTATATAGTAAGGAAGATACCGTATAAATAGAGCCGCGGGCGAAATCTTTTACATAAGTATATACGAATATCATATCTACATAAAAAGTCGTTACAAAAAAAACTTAGGCGCGCCGAGATAGCAGAGAAAAATCGTCCCTCCCGTCCTGTGTCGTGTATGAGTCAGATTTCGGGGAGAGGGGGGGGGGTAGATTCCAACTATCCCCCCCCCCCCTTAGATACGTGCTTGGCACCAGGGATGTTGGCGGCGCTGGCTGAACAACTTTTGACAAATGGTAATCGTCAACAGAACAAATAGAAGCTGCTCCCGTGGAATGGTGGAACAAGGAACTCTCAATTATTTTTATGGACAGAATCGTTTTTTTTCTCTCTTTTCCCTCTGCGTGGCTGCCGCACTATTTCACGCTCGGGGCGACGAGCTTTTTTAATTTGTATAAACTTAAATATTTATATTAAAGGGGAGAGTTTAATGTGAAAGCCTTTGGTATAAAAATAAACTCTGATTTGAGGTAATTTCTGCTCAAATCAACAGTGAAACTGCGACAATAATACAAACAACATTCTGAGATTTTTTTTATTAAAGCAAGCATAAAAAAATACAATTAACAATATTATTTTCTATCAAAAAACTTTTACGGTTATTCCCTAGATTTTAAAGCATATTATCAGTACAAAAAAAATTTACCCCGCGACTTTCGAGAAACGAGTTTCCGTCTTTTGGAAAAAAGATCAGAGGTGTTTTTCAATTTTTTTTGAGAGATCTGTTCAAGATATAAAAAATCTTTAACGGTCATTCCCTAGATAAATGTTCAATGCATCTACCATATTTTTTTCCAAAGCATATTTAGTAACGGTTGTCGAGATAGAAAGTCTCCCGTTTTTATAAATTTTTGAAATGTCGGTATGCCTACTCTTAAGTTTAGTATGTGAAATAAGAGGTGGAGACATCTTGCCGAAAATAATGTGGCGTTAAACGCAGCATTGTTGTTTTATTTTTTTTAAATATTTCGCTACAAAGTTATAGTGTCTTAAAAATTAAAGAAGTTATTGTAGTAGGAATAGTTGGACGAGCAATCAGTAAAGGAGAAGACAGGAAGGAATGAAGATGAAGTAAGAAATATTATGAGGTAGTGTTAAGTAGACAGATATTTCCTTAGAAGCCCCATGCCCCAGGGACAGATATCTTCCTTTAATATTTATACTAAGGAGAGTGTTGTCTAAATGGGTGTAATTTGCCCAGATGGTTGTTCCCTACACTTCCTGGACGTTCTTTTATTACTCTCATAACCAAACAAACACCAAACACTCGTTACAGGAGTTTTCATATAAAATCACAAGTCACTCGGCATTTACTTCCGTTCTTTTAATAAAAAGAAACATCTTTTGTTTCCCTTTGTTTTACGTTTTACAAAATATCGTTAAAACAAATTACTCGAGTTCATATCGAGTGCTAAACATTAGTCAGGCCTATTAGTCCAGGTAATGGGTATTTTTACCTTACATTTTGTATAGTAGTTCTGGTTTTTGGATATGTTATATAGGTTGGTCCTGTGATTAAGAATCCAAGTTTTCGACCTCCCAACCCTTGTGCGTTCACTAGGGCGAGCCAAGAAGTGTCGAAATTTCGGTCATTTTTCAGTTTATTGATCATAACTTTTTTACAATGCATTTTAGAGAGAAACATTGTACGTAAAAGTTGTAGAATATTAAATTCCCTGCAACTTACGTCTAAAAAGTTTTTTTGTAAAATCAATATACAAAGAGTTATGCGTTACCAATTTTTCAAAATTTTTCAAAAAAATGCACTTTTATTACATTTTTTTTCTTTATTTGAATATATTTCCTAAACGGTACATTTTACAGAAATGTGTTGTAAGTAAATGTTGTAGATCGTTCAATTTCCAATAAGTTTGATGTCAAACATTTTTATCTCGGACCAACTAAAATAGAGTTGTGATCTTCTGAAAAAATATAAGACGAACATTTTCGAAACTTTCAGTATAGTACGTATGACAATAGTAATCAGAAAAATGCAATTTAAGAAAAAAAATTTTTGGACCTTATTAAGATTGGTGTCGTGGTTTAGAATCCAAGTTTTCGACCTCCTCAACCTTGTGTGTTCACTAGGGCGAGCCAAAAACTGCCGATATTTCAGTCATTTTTCAGTTTATTGATCATTATTTTTTAATTATCCATCTTGGAGTGAAAGATTGTATGTAATAATTGTACAGTATTAAATTTCCTGTAAATTAGGTTGGAAATATTATCTTTGAAAAGCTATTATTTAAAGAATTATATAATAACAAACATATTTTTATTAAGAAAAAAAATTTTTTTTCACGATTTTTGAGTTTTTTTTCAACACGGTACGTTTTAGCGAAAAATGTTCTTTGCAAATATTGTAGAATATTAAATTTGCAACAAAAAATGATACCACACTTTTTTGACTTGGACTAATAATAAAGGAGATATGCTGTCCTGAAAATTAAATATTGAGCTTAAATAAATATTCAGGATAGCATATCTCGTTTATTATTAGTCCAAGTCAAAAAAGTGTGGTATCATTTTTTGTTGAAAATTTAATATTCTACAATATTTGCTCAGAATATTTTTCGCTAAAACGTACCGTGCTGAAAAAAAAACTCAAAAATTGTGGAAAAAAAATTTTATTCTTAATAAAAATATGTTTGTTATTATATAATTCTTTAAATAATAGCTTTTCAAAGAAAATATTTCCAACTTAATTTACAGGAAATTTAATACTGTACAATTATTACATACAATCTTTCACTCTAAGATGGATAATTAAAAAATAATGATCAATAAACTGAAAAATGACTGAAATATCGGCAGTTTTCGGCTCGCCCTAGTGAACACACAAGGTTGAGGAGGTCGAAAATTTGGATTCTAAACCACGACACTAATCTTAATAAGATCCAAATTTTTTTTTTCTTAAATTGCATTCTTCTGATTACTATTGTCATACGTATTATACTGAAAGTTTCGAAAATGTTCGTCTTATATTTTTTCAGAAGATCACAACTCTATTTTAGTTGGTCCGAGATAAAAATGTTTGACATCAAACTTATTGGAAATTGAACGATCTACAACATTTACTTACAACACATTTCTGTAAAATGTACCGTTTAGGAAATATATTCAAATAAAGAAAAAAATTGTAATAAAAGTGCATTTTTTTGAAAAATTTTGAAATTTTGGTAACGCATAACTCTTTGTATATTGATTTTACAAAAAAACTTTTTAGACGTAAGTTGCAGAGAATTTAATATTCTACAACTTTTACGTACAATGTTTCTCTCTAAAATGCATTGTAAAAAAGTTATGATCAATAAACTGAAAAATGACCGAAATTTCGACACTTCTTGGCTCGCCCTAGTGAACGCACAAGGGTTGGGAGGTCGAAAACTTGGATTCTTAATCACAGGACCAACCTATATAACATATCCAAAAACTAGAACTACTATGCAAAATGTAAGCTAAGGTATGATTTTTTGTATTCATTTCCCGGAGTATATTACGCGTCAAAATATTCGTCAAAGTCGCAACATATTGCAACAAAAGTAAAACAACAAAGATGATAGTTATTGGCAATAACAATATATTTGGTATGTAGGTATTATGTATAAGGTGCTCTTACACGAGCAACAATTGCGGCAACTCGTACAACTCGTATTGATAAACATTGTTTCGGCAATATTTAAAGCGAGAGAACGATTTCGAGTGCAAACGAGAAAGAAAATTAATAGTAGTTGCAGGTTTTCACGATGGTCCATATGCAGATTTGTTTTTCGGGTTGATCGTGTGAGATGATCAGATGATCTGACGTTTCGGCAAACCTACTACCGCCTTGGTCACGGATCATCACAATCCGTGACCGTGGCGGCAGTAGGTGCGCCGAAACGTCTGATCATCTCACATGATCAGAAAAACAAATCTACACGAGAAAGAAAATTGACTAAAATTCAAAACCGATTGGATATTCAACAATTCGTGTCGCCGACATCATGCTTCTCGTTTGCACTCAATGTCATTGTCTTACATTAAATATTATAACCAATGTGCCAACACCTCGTCCGTTCCTGAGAAAATCGCTACAATATTTCATTCTGCAGTTTGGAGGAGATCGTTTCCTCAGTTTCCTAATTATTTTCCCATTTAAAAGATGGGAGTAGGTGAAGTACCAACAAATCTCTCCTTACTATTCCACAAGACTCATCAAAGCACGTACAATTATCTCAGCAATTCTGTTTTACAACCTGCGAGACCCTAGACCTGAAGTAACAACTGGTCCCGCGGGGCGGCGGTCGCACACTTCACCCCCAACCATACCAGTCCCCTGGGCCGAGATCTTGCATGCATACTACCCTAACACCACATGTAATACTATGTACTATATTCATAGGGAGTGAGACACTATCCCCCGTTTTCACCAACTTTTACCTAAGAAGGAGACCCCTAAGAAATTTCCATACAAAAACAGAGATAATATTCTATTTTTGACACGCAGGCCTACCAACCACACCCTAATTCCATAAAAAATGCAACACGCAACTCACCTACGTTAGGTGCCCAAATATCTCTGCCCAGGCTAGGTGAGTTGCGTGTTGCATTTTGTATGGAATTAGGGTGTGGTTGGTAGGCCTGCGTGTCAAAAAATAGAATAATATATCTGTTTTTGTATGGAAATTTCTTAGGGGTCTCCTTCTTAGGTAAAAGTTGGTGAAAACGGGGGTAAATGTACTTGAGGTTTTGGGACGGTTAGGTATACGCCTCGTATAGGTCTCCCAGTCCCTTAAGTAGGTTGATCTAAAATTGTGAGGTCATTGGACTATTATTACTTCTTCTATAAAATTTCTTAGCATGGGAGTATGTAATTGAAATGGTAATTAAAATACGAAAATAAATTCGTATTAAAATAAACTACAGGGTAAGTTTCGTTTCAATCAAAAGTATTCATTGCAAGTCTTCAAATGCATTCTACAACTTATGTGAAACTTTTTCTATAAAGTCGTAGTTAGGTAACATATATGTAGTTCTATTCTATCCCTTTAGGTCGTCCCTTGCGGGTAAGGCAGAGAGAACAGCACGCTAGACTCCAGACCCTTACACACACTTCTAGCTTCCATCAAATTCCATGAATTGTAGAATTACAATTCATTTTACTCAAAACACCTCCCTCTTTGACCATCTGGTCGACATGATCGAACCAAGTGGTTCTTGAACGGCCACGTTTCCGTACACCTCTTCTTTTACCCATGTACATATATTTCTTTTGTTATCCTTTCATCATACATTCTCTCTACCTGTCCGAACCTAACCACATCATTTTTTTATTCTAACTGCAACATCCATCATACATTTACAGGTCTCTCTAATAACCTCATCCTTCTCAGTGTTTTCCCACACATTCTTTTCAACGACCTCATTTCCACTGGATTCAACCCACGTCCACGTCTCGCTAGCATACATTAGGGTCAGCACCAAGACAGCATTGTGCACTAGCACTTTTGCTTTCATAGACACATTGCTACTATACTAACAATCGGTCTGTTGACCATTCGTCCTAGTGCCGGCCAGCTTCCTTCTTTCAATGTCTCCATCACAGCGTCCATCTCTAGTAAACAAACTCCCCAAATACTCATCCACTTGTTTCAAGCTCTAAATAACTAAAGGTATTATAATTGAGTAATAAAATCGAAGTCAGGTGCGGAGACATCTCATCAAGGATTACGATCTACTTCTGATGGTCCCTTAGATTTTTATCACAAAACTGCAACGTAAAGTAATTCCGCTCCAAGCTCTGAAATGGCTTCATAAAATCTTACAATGTGTCTTTATGACTGAGAAAGAGCAATTTTCTGCTTGAGACTAAAATTTCGTTTCACCTTAGCATATAATGAGTTCACCCTATCCAATACTCGCGTATCTTAGTGAATTCAATCCAGTATCTATACTTATATGCATTCATTTTCAACGTGCCTTTTTAAAGTCGTAGGGTCCACAACATCCCGATGTTCCTTTCTCGTCACAATTGATGGCGGAGGGTTAAGGCACTTGGAATCGTCAGGTATACATATTGAACAAACATTACAAAATCAAATGCAGCAAATCAATAAACAGTTACAGCAAAAAATAATGAAATCAATAAACACATGGTGACAAAACAAAACTGTAAAACAGGTGTGGATTAGTTTAATGCAGGTCTGGATATAAATGGTTCAAAACTGCATTTCGTCAAAAATCAATGATACAACTACGACGATTCCACCGAGTCAGACAACATCAAATCAATGTATTATAGCGTATATTAGGCTGGGAGGTCTGAATTCGATTCCCGGCCGCGGCGAAAGTATATTTGGAATTGATATTATCCATCGTACAATGTTTAGGGAGATACTTGTCAATGATAAAGTGAAGGGAATAACATGCATTCTAACATTTCCCTATGTTTCTTTGTATGATTGTGTAGTGTGTAGTGTATTAGTTTAAAAGGCTAAAGCCAGGATGGATGACGGCATCATATCACGCACGAGTCTCCATAGAGAGTATAACCCCTTCGATACATCACCAGCATCCCTATATCTCATGCACGTCACATCCCTGTAAGACAACAGCAGATATCTCTCTAGCATTACATACTAATGTACTCGTATATTGTATACACACATAGCCCGGGGTAATGATATCTTCTCTTAATATTATCTTCAAAACATTCTACTGAGTATAAACAATAAATACTATTGAGGTCTGTCTGTTCCTTCAGCCATCTCTCCACTGCTGGATATAGGCCTCTTCCATTTACCTCTATCCTGAGCTTTACCAATCCATCTTCTGCACGCGACTGGCCCATTTTTTCTGTGGTCGACCTACTTCTCTTTTTTTATCCCACGGTCTCCATCTAAGATCACTGGATGCCCATCGCTCTGTTTCGTGAACATTATGAAATCTAAAAAAATAATACCCGGAACGTAACAAGAAAATCTACGTAGAAAACGAAATAATAGGGACCTAAGCTGAGATAGATGGATTGCGTAGCAAGGTAGGTATTTAAGGGCAATTGGAGTGATGAACTATGGAATGTACGGCGATGGTCTGAATAGAATGGCGAAGGATTCTGGAGGAGGCCAATTAAGGCTCACAGTGGGCTGTAGGGCCAGTCATGATGATGGTGTGGGATACAATTTTTTTATTCAAATTCAAATTGTTATAAAAAATATGAAAGTCGATAGAGTATACTCTATCGTGTGTCGAAACATTTGGTATACAATTTATTGTTTCTTTTACTTTTAGGTTGTGATTTTTTTTTTGGAAATAGAAAAATTTGGGTTTATCGAAATAAACCCAGATATAAATTACCTACTCTAATTGGTATGTTATGTTGTTTTGTTTTCGTGTTTTTTTATTGCTTTTTATTGTTTTTAATTGAAACTTGTTCCATGTACACTCTTCGGCGCAAAGGCTGAACGCTGTAATGCCGAAGAGTGTATTTTTTTATATAAATAAATAAATATATCTTTATAAACTTCACCGTGAGCTTGAAACGCTTATGTTGTGAAGTGGAGTAAGTCCGTATCGGAGATCGACCCCTATTTATTTTTTACCCAATTTTAATACGCCATGTACATTTTTTTTATAAATTATCAACTCCAGTGAAGTGAGCAAATCACCTCAGTTGTTGTTGGTAGTTGTAGGGAGTGAACTCAGAACTGTATGGATTGATGTCAGATACTGTCAGTATAGTAAGTCTCAATTCATACAGTGAGCTTCCTTCCGCATGTCAAATCTCTTGAGAGGCGATGGAGTAGAAAAGTATGAAAAAAATTAATAATGCATTACCAAGAAGCAACCGTTTTGGCGATGTGGCTTTTTGAAAATTAGAGAGTATGAAATTTTCTTATTTCAGTTTTTTGGCAATATTTTACATAGTAACTTTACTAACTCAATTTTGCCAAAACGAAACAAAAGTCATAGTAAATATTTTTATGGCTTTCGATAAAGACTTGAATTGGCGTGTTTTGTGCTAGAATATATTAGCAATAGCTATAGCAAAATTTTTGGTTTTAAACTTTTTCTTTGTTAATTCAACATTAAATCAGGTGGTCGTGAATTGTTGGTATGTTACGTAAGACAATGAGGTAGTTAAGAATCCAAATTTGCACAATTTTCCTGTCTCCGCCCCCTCCGACATCTTGAAAAAAACCTTTAAAAATCGTCACTTATTAACGATTTGTACGTGACCGCCACTATTCGACAGAGACAGAATTTTTCAATGGAAATTCATTAAAAATGTGAATTATTTTTATTTATTTATATTATGCACTATTACTTCTTTGCTTCACGTTTAAGGTCAAAAAAGTTATTTGACGATTTGTACACTATAAAATTTTCTATAATTTTACCATATCAATTTTTGCTCTAAAATAAATAGCAACGGAGCCTTAAAGCTACAAAAATTGGACAAAATTCAGTATTTTTCAGTATTTACGTATTGATTCTTAGATTTACAGGGCTATGATACAAATTTTAAAAAAATTATCCTCTACAAGTTGTGCGATTTAACATGCAGACGTAACACCCTGTATAATACAATGTAGAGAGAGAATTAAGTATTCATGCAGCGTGCCACAGAAATAAACAAACAAAAGAGAAAGATAATACAATATACTCTGTATATGATCTGCATAATACACTAACACTAGCTGGGAGGAAAATCTATCACTTAAGACGCAACTATGACGTCACGGTCATGTCCCACGGCATTAAAGTTCAAAATCGCCCAAACAATCGTATGATAAAATGGTAAAAATCGCAGTTTTGCGATAAGTTCGCCCTAGTGAACAACGATTTATAATCTTTACTATGTCCATTTTTTATATTTATATGTATTTGTTGTTCACTTTAAGTTTAAATAAATAAATAAATAAAGATAGCGTTTTTTCCAATTTTTTGGAGTTAATTTCGCTTCAATCAAAAAGCTTTTACAGTTATTCCCTAGATATTAAAGCATATTATCAGTACAAAAAAAAAACATTTTTTCTCCACGACTTTCAGGAAACGAGTTTCGGTCTTTAGGATTTTAATTAGAAATATTTTTCACGTTTTTTTTTTGAGAAATCTATACAAGATATTAAAAATCTTTTACGGTAAGTCCCTAGATAAAGGTTCAATGCATCTACTCTATTTTTTCCAAAACATATTTAGTAACGGTTGTCGAGATCTAAGGTCTCCCGTTTTAAGAAATTATTGAAATGTCAATACGCCTACTTTTAAATAAGTAAGTGTGTTATATGTATATAACAAATTTAGCCATTGATTTCGATGATGCCACCATGCAGTATTTATTTACTTACTCCTTTTTACCTATCATTTGAGTTACATTTCGTTTGCGCCGGGTCTGGGTTTTTTTCCATACTAAATGAGCATTCTCCTTTACCCAAATTCTTGTTAGATAATCTATTTGGGTAAGTAGGCACCTCCATTATACATAATTCCAAGCACCCTCTAATGCAGGGTTTCCCAACCTCGTGCCCGCGGGCACCATGGCGCCTGCTTACGATTCGTATGTGACCGCCACTATTCGACAGAGACAGAATTTTTTCATAAACGTTAATTAAAAATGTGAAATATTTTTATTTCTTTGTTAGAGTTTTAATTTTTTTGAGTACCAAGGTTAATTAAATACGTTTTTTGGTATGGTGTTAGTGCCGGGTTTATAATGTTATGTTCAAAAATGCGACCTTCTAGGGCTGCCGCGCTCCGATCGGTAGATAAAACCAACTATGGGAAAATAAATTACTTATGGGAAAATGAGAAGTCCCCGCCACCCAACCGATACTTTAGAATGTGCCCTAGAGTACAAAAAGGTTGGGAGCCCCTGCCCTAATGTAAGCGTAGTACAGTATATGCATTGATGATAGGCTTGTCTCTCTAATCCATACATTTGTATAAGACTAGATGATTATCAATCAGGGACTTGATCGATACTACTAGGATATCATGCAGCATTATGGAGGAAGCTGGATGTTACAGGCAATGTATAACATCAGACATTCTACATCACGCCTATATTCCTTCAACAGATCTAGTACGACATTCATTCACTCATTTATGTAGAATATGACACTCTTCGGCATTACAGCGTTCAGCCTTTGCGCCGAAGAAAATACACAGAACAAGTTTCAATTCAAAACAATAAAAAAGCACGAAAACAAAACAACATAACATACCAATAAAAGTAGGTAATATTTACCCTGGCTATCACAGTAACATAATAAATTATGATGAACAAATATACTATATTTTTTTATTTTTTTTTTTTATTTATTTATTGCAAAATATTTAACAAAGTAGAGATCAATGGTGTGGTGCCTAATCCAAATGGATTTTTGGCTATATACTTATTCTAACTTAAAACTAAGTATTCTACTTATTCTACAAACATGTCCCCGCAACACCACCGTTCGTCCAGTCAATCGTTAAGTAGTCGTCTTAGACCAGCCATTGTGGATCGGAGTATAAATCCATATGAAAACAAAAGAAACAAGTTATAGAAACTGAAAAAAAAAACATGTATAGCCCAGTAAAATTAGAGAAAATAAGGGGGTGTAGCGTAAATAATTCTCAGAAATCTAAAAACTGTTTTAATCTCTTCATTAGCATGTACATAAGAAGAGTTTCTTTAAGTTTGCACCAATTTTCCGTTTGTGAATTTAATTAATTTGTAAATTGCCGAAACACAGACATTTTCCGTAATGCCGTCTTTTTATACATTTCCTATATCATCTTCTTATTGTTGGATATCTCTTATCAGTTATACTGTGTATGAGCTCCGGATCCGAAGCCGAGCGGGAGCGGGAGCGGTGATCCTTAAAGATCCGCTCCAGGAAGTTGAATAATGCGTTCATCCTCTGAGGACATTAGTTTGGGAGTCGGGAGTCACTACTCACTAGGGGAGCGCGATAGTTAATGTTGCAACTTTTCTAGACAAATAAATAGTCATCTTATTACCAACCATTCAGTGGCGGCGTAGGGTAGGTTGGCACCCGGGGCGGAGCTGTATTAATCACCCCCCCCCCCCTCCAACTTAAAACAAAACACCAATACTACACATGCTTGCGCGACTTCGTTTTGCTGAAATTTTTCGCCACAAAATCAAAATTTACCTCCCTCTCTCTTTCTATAGATAAAATTGAGAGATTTGTCAGTCTAACTTGGCTCATAGTGGTTCTTAAGTATCTCTTTATTCTTCTAAATCTTCGAAAATCTTCGTTCGCAAGAGGCTACAGAGACACAAAAAAATCGAAGGCATAGCGCTGTGTTTGGGACGGACTCAGAGTAGCCCCATTTAACAACAAATCTTAGGAGCTCCAATGCAGTCTATTGGACAGCTTGAAGGTTGATTCGGCCGATATTTATAGACAGAGATTTTGTACCTGTACGCACCCCCTTGGTGCTTGGTACCCAGGGCGGATCGCCCCCCCGCCCCACCTCTCCCATTACGCCGCCACTGCAACCATTATTGTATGCTGTGCTGTATAAGAACACTCCATACATTGTCTGAAGAAAATATGGCTTCCATTTATTCCCTACTTGAATTATTTTCCAATCAGGAAACTCTTATTATATCAGGAGTGAACAATATCTCCAATTTGTCTTAAAAGAAAGGTCTTTGATACATGTATACTACCAATGATAACTCACTATATAGAGACCCTTACAGTAAAGAGGGTACAGGAAATAATATGTACGCAAAGGTTCATGAAACGGCAGATGCTTGGTGTTGGTCTCCGGGATAAGTTAAGAAATGAAGAAATTAGACGGAGATAGCGTTACCATCTCTAAAAATTAGAAAGCTGGACTAAGCCGCTAAAAAAGCCGGACTTTTGGGTCCCAGGGCCGGACGCTAAATAAAAGAACTTTTTTCATAAAAAGTTTTAATCCGTATCATTTACATATTTTCCTTTGGCAGAAACCAGCTTTAAAAAGTCTATTTCTTTAGTAATTTTATCATAAAAGTTTTTACAAATTCAACAGTTAACATTATTACAATAGTTTCTGGGCTTAAGCAAAATAAAAAGCCTAACAAAAGCCGGACGGGCCGGACGCAGTCAAATTTGGCCGGACAAGAGGTCAAAAAACTTAACACTGTCCAGCTAAAGCCGGACGGATGGCAACGCTAGACGGAGAACCAAAGTTGCTGATATCGTGAACTTAAGTGGCAATGGGGCATATAGCCAGGCGGAGTGACACCAGATGGGGCCACGAATATTAAAGTGGGGCCTTGGACAGATAGAAGGAGCGTCGGAAGGCCACCAAAGAGATGGACTAACGAGAAAATGCATGAAAAATGATTTCTTTGAGCAGTTTACATAAAGAAGAAATTGAAACATTTTGCTTGCATTCGTCATATTATTTGTTGATAGTCGATATGGTTTCTTATCTCCACTTGTATTAACTTTATCACTGAGATATGAATATCCTATCTGAGACTGTGAGACTCACCTAGACAATATACGAGCTGGTCCTCAATAGACGAGCTGCTCACTCTTATACATTGAACTAATATTGCATTTAGTATAGAAGTAACGTCATGCAATCACCAACTACGAGTAAAAGGACGGCGTACATCGGAATTGATTTAGGGAACGATCAGTGTTGTGTGGCGGCCTATAACAATTCTTGTGTAGATATTATCACTGATGACTACAGCGCGAGGGAGACACCGTGAGTCAACATTTATTTATTTATTTATATTTATATTTATTTATTTATTTATATTTATTTATTTATCTATGGTACAAATACAGTCACAACAGTACAATTAAACAGGAATATGTATTGACAAACCTGACCAATTACATTTGTACACAAATAGCAACACACAAACACAGTAACACAAACTTAGACCTATACATACATAGTGAAAACAACTTAACTAATAGATATTCTGATTATACAATATATGAAAGGATGGGATGGGAATGGAATGAGGAGGAGGAGAGGGATTGGATTGTATTATTAGTACACTTATGTAGCTGATTATTTGTTATCCTCCTTGTAGCAGGGATATTGAAGGTGTCATTCCGGACGGTGTTGCTGGGGGGTGCCCTTCCGGCTAACCCTGGGGCCGTCTGAGTAACTTTGGGCAGAAAGAGCGCCTAACCGGCGCCTGTGTTATTCGGGTGTGAGGAGGGACCTTCAATATTCACTTATATACTAACAGAAACATCTTATTATACACGATATTATTATCATGTCAGGTATAGAGATATTGAGATTTTGAGATTATAGAGATCTATTGAAATTTGAATTAATTTTTGAGACCTTAAATCTCGACAACCTTAGCCTTAGGCGAAGATAGCGCCACACACGGTGGTAACATTATGCTCATACCCGAGTTACAAGGTAAAGTCCCCACATTTCAACTACCAAGCACAAGAAGTAATTATTCATAGTGATTCGCTTCAGAAGAATAATGGGATTAGTAGAATTAATTACATCCTAGCCTTGGAAGGACCAAATGATAGATACTGAGGTTACTTTTCCATTTACAATATTATACAATTTACATTTACATATTAATACTGTGCAGTGATGTCTTGCAGGAGCTACGTTGCATTCTGTGGCAACGAAAGACTAATGGGCATGGGAGCTAAACACCAAGCTGCTGCTAATCTCACCAACACCGTGTGTGGAATTAAGAGACTCCTTGGTGTAAAACATCTCAATGACTATAATCGGTATGCAAAGTTACCCTTCAAGCTATCAAAGACAGGCTCTGGTGTCACTATTGAAGTAGAGTACGGAGGAAAACAGCAACAACTCCTTCCAGAACAATTCCTCGCTATGCTCTTCACAAAGTTTAAGCAGTGGACTAAGATGAAACTGAACGCAGATGAAGTGATGTGTGTAATATCTGTACCATCTTACTTCAATAATCAACAACGTAGTGCCATCCTCAACTCTGCACATATTGCTGGTGAGTTTGCGTAATATACTATTGTATAGTACACACAATACAATCTACATAATATAATATAATATTACAGGGCTTACCGTAAACCGTGTATTGAGCGACACAGCAGCTATTTGCTTTACTTACGGCTGGCACCTCAACCCCGTGGAGGAAAAGTATGTGGCTTTTGTAGAGATGGGCAACACCAGTCTCCAAGTGAGTGTCTGTAGAGTGAATCACCTGGGAGCCGAAGTGCTCGCACTGCGAGTGGATCCTGACCTGGGAGGTCGGGACTTTGATATCACGATAGCGAGACATCTCTTGAAACAATTCTATAAATCGGACAAAAGAATTAAGCAAGTTCTGCCCAAACTCCTTAATGAAGGGTAACTCTAATTATTATTCGCATATTATAAAAAGGTATCACCTTTCCCTAGTGCTGTGCCTACACAGCCTTCGTAAATAATTCAATCTGTGGAGAAAACGGCTTGAGAAAAATTGGAGACTTTCTGTTTGAAAAGATTTATGAATGAGTGACTATAATTTGGCTCTATAAAAAATTGCGCTGTGGCGCTTGTTCCCTTGATGTTATATAGATCCTATTACTATTATCGTGGACTGTTAAACCCACGCCTCCATACCCCACTGCCATGGTATCACATCGCTTTCCATGATGGAGCTGCTCCGGTCCTCCACCGTAACAGTATAAGGCACACTGTTGTTTGATCTGCCTACTGCTAATTGGAATAATCAACTCCGTCGCCGTCTGTAGAAATCAAACCATAATGAATTATTTTCTAAGATCTCACCTCACTCAACATGTTGCAGGGCGTGGTACAGACTTATGGAGAAAGTTGAAGAAATTAAAAAGAAGCTATCCATTAATAACGCAACGTTTCCTGTAATACTAGAGGCCTTTTGGAATGACATCGACTTGAAGGGAGAGATGAGTTATTTTACAATGGAAAAATTGTGTAGAGGTCTCATAAAGAGAGTGCGAGCCGTCATGATGGGATGTTTGAGTAAATCTGGTTAGTTGTAAGCTCTGTGTCCATCTCGTATTGCATTATGTACATAAATTGATGGAGTGTCTCCTTGCAGGACTAAAAGCGGATGCCATCGATGCAGTTGAGGCGACAGGCGGCTCCACACGCATCCCCGCTATAAAGGCAGTAATCGAGGAAGTGTTTGGACCCCTGTCCTCCACCATCGACAAAGTATGTGCGTGACGTACGAGTATACCAATAATTAATTTATTGCCTACTGCCATAGTTCAATCAGTGTATCGCCTTCTTATTATTGTATCTACAGATTGAAGCCATCGCCAGTGGCTGTGCCTTGCAGTGTGCCGCTTACAACTTTCGCAACATTAAAGCTTTCATTGTGAAGGATCAGCTGTGTCACAACGTTTCACTTTACATTGATGACACGAAGGTATAACACCAGTACAGTACACTCTCACACTGTATTACAATACAATACAAATAAGTTATGGATTGTACATTTTGCTCTTGTTTTATATTGCTTGAAGCTTGATGATTTTTATATGACCACGAAGACACCCCTCACCTTGAGATATCAAATCTCCTGTAGTAAACATCCACATATTCTCAAAGCAGTTTACAGAGATTCATCTCATTCAATAACAAATTGTTCACAACAAACACCTTTTGGTAAGTGCTATGTATGTTTATGGGTTTCCACAGGCCAAACAAAGCGGAGATATAGATGAGCTCATACCAATAACGAATAATTAATTCATGAAGGAAAATTTAGGGTAAGAGCTAAGACTCTAGAAGAACGCACTCCAAGATAAAAGCGCACGAATTCATACTGACATCATGGTAGTTAGTGATGATATCACTTAAGGTTGTATTATTTGAAACATATTATGCAGGTGAATGGAAGTTATCTGAAGGACAACACAAGGATGGGAGGGGGTCTAGGCAAGGCGCAATAATACTTGACTTGATTGTGGAAGTGGATGAGTATGGTCTGGTGCAGACTGGATTTAATCGAGTAAGTATAGTTATTCTCATCAATGTTTATCGCAAGGCACATTTTCATTCATTTATTTATTTATTTATCATTTAACCTAATTAACTCATTTATCATTTAACTTAAAAAATACTCCCAAGCCATCTGACGAATAATATAATAATTTCAGGACTATCAGAGGAACATGTTGGCCGTAAAAGAATGTTGGGACACTCACCGACAGACTGAGGTAAGCTACATATAACACCTACATACACATCATCAACACTACATTTGCCCAGTGAGTACCTAACTATGCACACTGAATCCAGTCCTTAAGAGTGTGCATACCGACATTTCAAAAATTTCTAAAAACGGGAGACCTTCTATCTCGACAACCGTTACTAAATATGCTTTGGAACAAAATAGGGTAGATGCATTGAACCTTTATCTAGGGAATAACCGTAATAGATTTTTTATATCTTGTATAGATTTCGCAAAAAAAAATATTTAAAAACACCTCTGACCTTATTTCCGAAAGACGAAAACTCGTTTCCCGAAAGTCGCGGTGTATTTTTTTTCTTGTACTGATAATATGCATTAAAATCTAGGGAATAACCGTAAAAGTTTTTTGATAGACGCAAAATTAACCCCAAATAATGGAAAAAAACCCTATTTTTACCATTTTATCATGCGATTGTCACGCAATTCTGAACCTTAATGCCGTGGGAAAAGACTGTGACGTCATTCCTGGTGCCATGCCCTTAAGGTGGCTGCCGACTGCCGATCCATTGTAAGACAACGCGGCTTTACAAGCTGACCGGACTCTGTGTGTGATTGTAGGATCGCTTCAAGGAGATGGATAGAGACAAAGAGGAGGAGGCAGCTGCCCGCAACTCTCTGGAGAAGTTTATTTACCAAAACATGTCGCGCGTCACTGAATTACTCCAGCTGTTTGAGGAGACACTGCAGGGCATCAAGACACAGGCTCCCCACAACAAGCAGGTAAATTCTACACTAGTTCCATCACACACACGTGCCATATTCATTCATTCTTCATTCATTCTTAATTCATTCTTCATTCATTCTTCGTTCATTCTTCATTCAATCTTCATTCAATCTTCATTCAATCTTCATTCATTCTTCATTCAATCTTCATTCATTCTTCATTCATTCTTCATTCATTCTTCATTCATTCTTCATTCATTCTTCATTCATTCTTCATTCATTCTTCATTCAATCTTCATTCATTCTTCATTCATTCTTCATTCATTCTTCATTCATTCTTCATTCATTCTTCATTCATTCTTCATTCATTCTTCATTCATTCTTCATTCATTCTTCATTCATTCTTCATTCATTCTTCATTCATTCTTCATTCATTCTTCATTCATTCTTCATTCATTCTTCATTCATTCTTCATTCATTCTTCATTCATTCTTCATTCAATCTTCATTCATTCTTCATTCAATCTTCATTCATTCTTCATTCATTCTTCATTCATTCTTCATTCATTCTTCATTAATTCTTCATTCATTCTTCATTCATTCTTCATTCATTCTTCATTCATTCTTCATTCATTCTTCATTCAATCTTCATTCATTCTTCATTCATTCATATTTGTAGTTACTTCTGACCTACTTACTGTCTACTACATGCTAATTAGATAGAGTTATTAGGGATATAATCAAGTATTCCCTACAGGTACCGGACTGAGTCTGAGGACTGAGACACTAGGTGCTGTGCTATAACATACTTTATGTTTGTCTTACAGCACTACGTAGAGAGAATGCAGATATTACAGAAGAGATTAGCTGACTCCACAGAAAGGTGAGTCATATGACATCTTATATCATTAGTGTATATTAGGGTGCTTCTTAAAATCAAGATTTCGAAATGTTAAAGGGACACCCTGTTATTCTGTTCTCCTATGTAAAAAATTGAACTACATTTTTTTTCAGAATTTTTAAACGTGGTTTAGGGGTCGCTACTCGGTGTTGAAAATTTAATAATTATTTTAGTATTAAAATCAGTTTGATACACCGGCCTGGCTGGGGTACGCCTAGGGAAATAGACACTCAACTGAAATAATGTTTTATGTTTGTTGCTGTATTCGATAGATATAAATATAGAAAAATTTCAATTTAAAAAAAAAAAAAAAAATCTTATTTATAAATAAATTTTATTATAAATTTTCTTCAAGTGGTAGCGACCCCTAATAGTTGTTGAAAAATTCTAAAAAAAAATCTGTAGCATTTTTTTATAGCACAGAATAAAAAACAGGGGTGTCCCCTAAAAATTTATTTCAATTTTTTTTTTCGACCATATAAGAAGCACCCTAGTGTATATAATATATTGGATATAGATACATGTCCTGCTTCAGAGTAGGTTATAGGTTATATTATTTTTATATTGCAGCCATAACATGAGGGAGAGGCCCTCCAGTGAAGGACCATCGCCCTCTGCAGATCCTCAACATTCCCAGATATGTCACGTAAGTAGGGACTGGAAGATATTGGCGTTATTTTTTACACTTTTGGAGAAATGTGACGTTCTTTTTCATACATTTATATCATTTAAAGCGTGTACTTAAAATATTTTTTTTACAAAATTGAAAATACCTAAAACAATAAAATAAAATGAAAATTATTGGAAAAACAAACACACCTTTTTGCAAGATTGTTTGCAGTTTGGTTCTTCTTACTCTCAAAGCCGTTCGCTTTTTAAAGCATAGTTAGTAACGGTTGTCGAGATCTAAGATCTGAAAAATGGCAACCTACTTCATCTTATTTCCCATGAGTATGGCTGGTAGAATCCCACCGAAACGTTAACATTAAAGACCAGTACAACAGTAATGACATCTAGTCACTAACGATTCTCTTACCCCACATGATACGATGGAGGTGGACCTCTGAGAAAATTCCCTTGACCTGAAGACATAGAGTGCCATACAATACTTTGCATACCACTGATACCATACCACACCATAGTACTACAATACAATACAATGCGAACAGCACAGCACAGCTTGCCTGCATTATGGAATATCAACTTTACAACTGAGTTAGTTCCAGGGTTAGCTGCATAGCAATAAACTCGCCCTAGTGCGCAAGATGTATTATCTTGTTATGTGATATTCTGCACTTAGGTATCATTCACTATTCACTGACAATTAATAAATAAAGCGAACTAACATTTATTGTATTTATTTTTATTTTATTTTCGTGAACTTTTTGTGATACACGACCCGCCCACTACCATTTCAGTGTCCCTACTCTCTCCGCAATGTCTGAGACCCTTGACCGTCGTCTTATATCTTCATCTTATCCGGTCTCTCAAGGATACACCTATCAGCCTCTATAACTTTTTTATTTACCAACCAATCAGATCCGATTGAATTTTAATTTTATTTTATATAAGGTTGCAATTTTAATATAGATAAATTATTGTAGACAAATTTAGAGTAATTTTTTTTTCCAACACCAACCGTTTAGGAGGTATTTTGACCTTTCACATATCGAAATCTATCATTTAATAAATTTCTCTATTTCACACATCCTAAATCATTTAATATGGAGGTAACATTCTTATGTCAGTTTATAGAAAATGAACCGACTATTGAATCATATTTAATAAAATCTGCTGTAAGTAGCTTAGATTAGAAGATATTCAACAAATATTCAATTTTTTATGGGTTTAATTTTACTCCATTTCACTGTGAACCATTTTGGCCGAGATTATATATTTATTTAGAGAATACAACAGCTAAATACATACTATGATATTTTATACAGGGTGATTGGTTCCGCTATTCAGATATTTTGAGAGGTGATAGAGGGTGTTCTAAAACGTAGATCTGCCAAAGGGATGTCATCCCAATTGTTAAGGGTTGCGGAGTTACACCCTTTTAAAAAAATTCCACCCCCGACATCGACCACTATCACATTTCACTGAATAACTCTGATGCTATGAGTCCAAAATTAATAAAAAAATATTTTTATGTCTCGTAATAAAACAAGCTTTTAACTGATCACAGAAATATTTAATAATAATAATAATAACTTTGCTAAAATTAAACACAAAAACAAAATTTCAATTTTTTTTGTTGAAAGTTTTGTCATTTTTTAATTTTTTTCAATAAAAACTATAATTAACTAGTACTTTTTTTTCTTTTAATAAATACATTAGACCCTTGTGAATAAAAATTCTGAACATTATCTATCCATATTTTGAATCAGTTTTTCAAAATCTTCGATTTTGTAAGTACATATTCAATAAGAAATTTATACTTCGCTACTGATTATACCTCTTTAAGTACTACGTACTTACTTAAAGAGGTAGTCGCAGTAGCGAAGAAGCGATTTTTTATTGAATATGTAGTTACAAAATCGAAGATTTTGAAAAACTGGTTCAAAATATGGATAGATAATGTTCGGCATTTTTATTCATAAGGGTCTAGTGTATTTATTAAAAGAAAAATAAGTACTAGTTAATTATAGATTTTATTGAAAAAAAATTAAAAGATGTCAAAACTTTCAACAAAAAAAAATGAAATTTTGTTTTTGTGTTTAATTTTACCAAAGTTATTATAATTATTATTTAATATTTTTGACTTAAATTAAAAGCTTGTTTTATTACAAGACAAAATTTTTTTTTTTATCAATTTTGGACTCATAGCATCAGAGTTATTCAGTGAAATGTGATGGTGGTCGATGTCGGGGGTGGATTTTTTTTAAAAGGGTGTAACTCCGCAACCCTTAAGAATTGGGATGACATCCCTTTGGCAGATCTACGTTTCAAAACACCCTCTATCATCTCTCAAAATATCTGAACAGCGGAACCAATCACCCTGTATATATATACATTTTATAGCGCCAATTATAGTATTCTTCGTTTTATATATACAAATAGGAATGTAAAATAGATTGTAGTTGAATATTAGAATATCACAAGACTAATCTGATGAAAAAATCCAAACAAAGTCTTCATTGGATGCGAGAATGTATGATTGCATCTGCTGCTGATATTAAAAGTCACACATCCACTAATTTTCATACTGATTCGCTACCGAACGGTCGGGAATTCGGCGCGGCTGATGGTGGTGCATACTGTGCCTGAGCGCCGGGCTCCACATGAGGATAATTCTGATTCTGCGTCTGGGCGCCGGGCTGCACATTATGATGATTCTGATTCTGTGTCTGGGCGCCGCGCCGGGCTGCATATGAAGATGGTTCTGATACTGTGCCTCAGCGCCGGGCTGCATATGAGGATGGTTCTGACTCTCTACCGGAGCGTCGGATTGCTCTTACTGCTGATTTTGTTCTGGCAATATTGTGCTTTTATTTATCCCATAATTTCTCAGCCTTTTGTAATAATTCTGGTTTCTCACAACATCCCCTTATATTGACATTACAACTGACCAGTAACTCCTTGAGTTTAGCCATCTTCATATTCCTCACGTCATCTAATGTTTTATATTGGTCTAATACCTGTGGTGATAGTGTTGTCCGGACGCTGCACATTGTCTGCTGCACAGAACATACATATATACTCTCCTACGGGTCTGCTACTATAGCTCTATAAAGCAAAATACAGTCATCACTTTTATTACGTAAATACAGGGTGTATTTGTGCCACTTTTTGTAGTTTTTTTGGATGTACAAAAGAAATAAGCAATATGTTTTTAAAATAATGATTTAAATGAATGAATTGATTCGTTGCCTATGTAATAATTATGAAATAAATAAATAAAATAATCTTTATTGTACAGAAAACATACAACGGGCGGGCTTATTACCAAATGGCAATTTCTGCCAGCCAACCCATAATTATTATTTGGAGCTAATACATAAATGAGAAAACGACATTTATGTATGTGTGACACAATCTCACCTCATGGTATGGGGTGAGATTGTGCCATCGAAGTTTTCTGTAGATATCTTAAGAACCAATCTAGACTGAACAATTGAAGTCAATTTTGATAAAAGACAAATATTGTAGTTACAAACTGGTTACAAATTTGCTAGGAAAATAGAATAAGTTGCCCAAAAACTAAACAATGTATCGAAGCATTTTTTTTTATTAAATTTTATATATTTTTCAACTGACGGAAACTGATTCAATTAACTTTCTGATGCCTCCAATAGATGGCAGTAATAGTACATTTTTTTACATGTCAGTAATAGTACAAAAATGGAATAAACGCTATTTTTACCATTTTAACATGCGATTGTTCACGCGATTCTGAACCTTAATGCCGTGGGAAATGACTGTGACGTCATTCGTGGTGCCAAGCTCTTAAGATAACAGTAGGGTATTTCATGTTAGATGTATTGTTATTGACAGCGCATCTAATACATTTTAAAATACCATATACTATAGTATGTGGTAATGTTGAATTACCCTTCATTTCCAACTAGAATACGAACCTTGGTATAAAGTCTTCCTCTTGCCATATATCACTCCCATGTTATCAACAAGTGATCCACGATAAATTATTTTTATTTCTAGATGTGAAGAGGCCGATTCTGAAATAACACAAGGAATGCAATTATAGTATAGGACGATGTGATGGTGCCAGCCTTGTGGAACGGGGTGCCAGACTCGGTCAAACAACACAAAAGCCGAGGAAACTTCAAAGAACTACTTAAGAACCGCCTGGTATCCTCCGATCCACAATGGCTGGTCTAAGACGACTACCTAACGATTGACTGGATGAACGGTGGTGTTGCGGGGACATTTTTGTAGAATAAGTAGAATATTTCGTTTTAAGTTAGAATAAGTATAAGTATAGCCAAAAATCCATTTGGATTAGGCACCACACCGATGATTTATACTTTGTTATAATATTTTGCAAAAAAATAAGTAGTTTTGCCTGTGTGGGGCTCATTGTTTATTGTTTCTGAATCATCCATGGCACTTGGAATCGTTAGGCTTACGTGAAATGGTTCTCACAAAATACAAATTAAATACAATTCAACAATCACGTAGTAATTACAACAAAATAAGAATAACAAGTATTGTGAAATCAGATATGTAGGTAGGTATGGTTTAATGCTAGCCATGCTGTGACAGTTGGCAACATAGCATAATGATCAAATAGGACCAACACTCCTGTCAAATTTCGTAACAGAATGTACATTTCGTTTCACCCGTCTTGTCACACTTTTTTTTATAGAATTACTATGTAGCCAGTGGCCAAGTTATTTGAAACCAGGAGTAATATGCGGTCCATCATAATTGCTGTTAAGGGACTGTTATTCCATACATTTCCTTAGCGACGGTGATGGCAACGCCGCTTAAAACGAAATGGTCTCAAATTTCTACAGCATGGCTAGAGAAAGACTCTAGGTGGCAGTGTTTAATGCAATGCAGGTCTGGATTTTGTTCCAAAACTGCATTTCGTCGTCAAACAATAATATTAGTGCAATTTCAATAAATCCACTGAGTCAGAGTCAGACAATATCGAGATGGAATCAATAGAATAATAGGATTTAGCTTCAAGGTTTTTTCACCTCCTCAAAGCAGCAGGCAAACAGTTGTGCTTGTGCACAGCGAGGCATGTGTATACAATATACTATAGTTTGACCTGTACGAGTTTGTAAGCAACGTAAAAGCCACGCTACCTTAGCAAAAACGCAAAATCTCTAAACTAATTCTTATCCTTATGCATACCGCGCGAGGGGTCGGGAGGGGTTCCGCCTCCAAGTGGCAAGACTATCGGCCACTGAGAATGTCTATTCTATAAGGGGTTTAGACTGTTCAATAATCTCCCATTGGACGTCAGCGGGGCGCCACTCTCTCGACTTTTCGTGTGAGATGCTATAAATATTTATTTGAAAGAAAAGCCTTGGTAGCGTGACAACTTGTGTGTGAATGAATGAAAGAATCTTACCCTCCTGCTGAACTTCAGAATCAGAACGTTTCCTTTTATTTGATTGTTGAACCACTGATGTTTGATGAGTACTTCGCGATCCGCCATCCTCTCCTTCCGTGGAAGTCGCGTGCTCTGGGGGGACCTCTTCCCCTCCACGTTGTTTCACTTCCCCCCCAGCATTGCCCATGATATGTCTTTCTATCTCCTGTCGCATCACGGGTAAAGTTATGTCTGTATAATAAATCAACATCATTGTTTATTTTATTTTTCTGTGTATGTGTGTGTGTTTTTCTCTTAAGATTAATAAAATAAATAAATAAACCTCTGTGGGTACCTAAATACCGCAGTTGTAGGAGGGGGGGGGCAGAGATTGTAATAGGTATATATTCATTCATACTATATGGTAAAACCTCACAAAAAATCACATTACTACCACACATTTTCTCATCATTTCATAATTTTTCTAAAATTAGTGTGAAAATCCATCAGTTTCATAAAAACAAATTGCCTGCGGCGCTATTTTTTATCATTTTTATATAAAACAAATATTTTTATAATACATATTATTGTGCAAAGTATCATATACATTTTGAAATAAACAAACCACATCACGACCCTCTTCACTATGTGTCACAAAATAATTTCGCCTGCGGCGCTATTCACGTGTTTTTATGCTATATCACAATTGTAAATTTTTGCTGCCCCCCCCCCTAGCACCGAGGCTGCCTACGCCCATGCCTGTAGTGTGTCAGTATTCCTAACAAAGTGTATGACGTATAACGCGAGGTGTGATATATGTACCTGTGGTATACTTCACTCAGACTATCACGACTACAACACTCGCTCCAAGGGAAGAATCCGACACGTGAAATACAGATTGGCAAAGCTGTCAAAAAGTTTTGTTTGTCTCAGAGTGCGCCTGTTCAACAAGTTGCCTGAAGAAATGAACTCTCTGAGTGATAGTAAATTTAGGGAAGCAGTGAAAACGTACCTCGTTGATAAATCATTTTACTCTGTCGACGAAATGCTGGAATGAACCATTTACATTCACTTCAGCATTGAACTGACTATATCATAAATTGTTTATTGTGCTTTCACTATCTATTGTCTTGCTTCATACTATGTCACTGACGAAATGCTAACAGAGCCCTTTACACTCTTTAGCATTGATATTGTGCATTATTATTATTACTATTACTTTAATTGTTATATATCTAATCTATAAGTGCTCGACATAGGGTCTTAGGACGATATGTCTTTTAAACAACAATAAACTCACTATACTCTACTCACCTGGTGATTGTGATGACGGTGGAACAAAACGGTTATACAAATACATTGTGTTGTTTGGTGACATCTTGTCCCAGATCTCCCTCAATACTTGACATAACTCTGCAGGATTGTGACGGAGATGACTGGTGATAACACAGGCCATGCACTTCCATGACCTCCACTCCCCATGCTTTGTAATACAGCTGCTGGTACAAAAGTGATTGCTACACGCGTTACAATTTTCCCGACTACCCCATATCATGTCAAACTTCTTGCACAGGAAACATTCTCCCCACATCCTTTCTTCAAGTAAGACAACTGATATACTGCAACTGATATAAGTGACAGGTATAAATAATCAATTATATTAATTAAGTCATGTGACATATTTAGGCATAGGTGCGGCACACTATCTAGCGCACGGGTTCCCAAACAGTGGGGCATAAAGTGGCATAAAGGCATGGAATGGTCCATGGAGAGGTGGAGCGTACGTTAATATGACGTCATACATATTCCGAGATCTGGGGGGCCTAAAATGAGGTCAGACTTCATACAATACGTAAAAAAAACGTTAACTTAATAATTCTCGTTTTTGCAATAATAACATAACTCTCCAAAAAAAATCGACTGCGGTGCTTCTTATATATTTTAAGCCATCAAGAAGTTCACCATACAGGAGGCACTTAGGTAGTTACATATATGTCCGGTCCATCCGAGTCTGGCTCTGCTCAGCTGGTAGCAGGAAACACGGAGGACAGTACAAGCGCTGTAAAGACATTCTCCATGAGACTTTAAAAGGAAAAGGTCTTGCTGGTAACTGAGAAACATTAGCCAGAGACAGATCAGCATGGAGAGATCTAATAAAGACCTATGAAAGCGTCCCCTGATCCCACAGACAAAACAATAGACCTCAAGAGAGTTTTACCTGCGAAACGTGCAATAGGGTAATTAAGTCCCGCATTGGCCTGTACAGCCACCAACGTGCCCACGACAGAGAGTAATGTTCGCGTTGCTCAAGGTATGCCACAATGATACTCGTATTCGAGTTAAAGGCTACATATTTTTTTAAACGTTCGGATGAGAGGGCCTGAATATCTTAATCCGCTTCTGGTAACAGGACATGGGGGGCGTAGTGTTTTAGGAGAAACCTAGGGGGGCGTGAGTAGTAAAAGGTTTGGAAGCCGTGATCTAGCGATAATCTAGAAATGGATCAACAATCAATTCAACATAATATATAACAAACTTTATCGCCAAATGGTTATAGACAGTGGCGGACTGAGGGGGAAGGCATATGCCCCTCGGCACGGAGTCGAGGGGCTCAAGGGGCAATGGCGTACGGTAACCTTTACCACTAGGGGTGCGTTAGGTAAGGTCATATTTGCACGTGAGGATATAAGGGGGGGTGGCCCAGGACCCACTTACCTACGCAAAATTTAGGATTTATTTTATTTACTGAAACAACTCGGCAAAACCGACCCTCAGCCCCCCCTAAAAATGAATCCTGGATCCGCCACTGATTGAATGAATTCCTTCCAGAAGGTTTAATGCCATTTCACTCGGTGAAATAAAGAAGAAATTTTTTAAAACATTTGATGAAATGAAATAATTGGAGTAAGGAGCAGAGAATTATAAATTATTTCACTCCATTAATGCCGACATTTGCAGATTTTCTTTGTTCGACAATAAATCAATCTGTCTTCAGAGGAATTTAAAAAGCGTCCCGTAATGGCGTCCCGGGATGATTGCGTCCCAATAATGGCAGATGGGAGAATTAATGGTAATTATATCGAAATTGTTTGGCCTTTTCTAAAGTCATTAAGGCTGATGAGATTGTATAAAGTTTGACTGTACGAGGAGAATATATCTATTTTATTTTAGGAGGCGTGCAATATGTATTGCGGCCTATAAGGCCTATTGTACCCCGCCCCTACTCTGCTCTTATGGTGACTACCCACTAGAGAACGAAAGACCCGCTACCCAACTATGACGTCACGGTCATTTCCTACGGTATTAAGGTTCAAAATCGCATGACAAAATGGTAAAAATAGTCTTTTTCCCTTTTTTTTGGGTTAATTTCGCTTCAATCAAAAAACTTTTACGGTTATTCCCTAGATTTTAATGCATATTACAGTACAAAAAAATTACCTTCGTGACTTTCGGGAAACGAGTTTCCGTCTTTCGGAAAAATAATCAGAGGTGTTTTTCATATATATTTTTTTAGAAATCTATACTGGGTTTAAAAAATCTTAAACAATTATTCCCTAGTCAAAGGGTTATTGTATCTACTCTATTTTTTCAAAATCATATTTAGTAATGGTTGTCGAGATAAGTATATAGCCAAAATCCATTTGGATTAGGCACCACATCTATCACTTATATCTACTCTGTTAAATAATCTGCAATAAATAAAAAAAAAATCTAAGGTCTCCCGTTTTTACAAATTTTTGAAAAGTCAGTATGCCTACTTCTAAAGAAGACATACATACTTGACTACTTGGATTAAACTCTTGTCCACTTGATCCTTAAAGCAAATTAAGTAAAAGGAATCGGAGAACGTATATGATGCATTCCATAGGCCAGAAGTCAAATGTTGTCTATCATAAAGAATGGGATCGCAATAAGGAATCTGTAGGTTGTGTGTATTTCTATCAAAAGAATGTGTTTTATTTTAAAAGGTTCACGTTGAAATACATTCAGACAAAGCAGGTAGTAGTGGTACCTACCTCCGTACAAGTAATGTCGATAAACCATCATATAAAATGGAAACTATTCACCTTTATTGAAAAGTAAAAAGATAAACACGAGATAACTTTTGCTACAAAATATCTTAGCGAAGAACGCAATCAAAGAATTCCACCGACAAATAAAATAAAAAAAGATAAAAAGGAAGCAAGTCAACCCGATGTGATCAAAACTAAACACTCACCGTCGACCATTCAAAGCAGATCCACATCCGGTTATCCGGAAAACTTTTTTCCGATTCTCCTAAATCCCATTACAATCGCTCGCATCCCCTCCATCCCCCAACTCCTCCCCAGACGCCCCCTCTACCTACGCCCCCCTCCCCCCCATTCCTACGTGCAGTGATACGTTTCACAAGTGACTTGCATTTCCCGGAGTGTTTTCCAAATCTCTTCTCCTGCGTCAACAATATTTTAAAGGGTAGGAACCCCTATGTTATTGATTACACACACTTTTTCAACAGTAACTGGTTGGAATTACTCTACCTAGTATATTAATATGGTGCTACATGTTCATATGAAAATAATAAGCGAAATTGAAAAAAAAAACACACATGTGGCATTAGGAGTGTTGAACAATTAAGGATTTACGGAGGTATAGCGAGGCTTTGTGTATTCCAGTTCAGCAAAGCATATTTATTTATTTATCGTATGGTCAAAACAAGTATATCACATCCCTCAAAGGAAAAAGTTTGAAGGTTGGGAATTGGGCAATGATTAAATTCGCAAGCAAGCTTGGTCGTCAGAAATTAAATTGAGCGTTCTTTATATATTCAGTCACTGGCTCATTCAAGTATAGGAAGTCATCGAAGCTCCCTTTGTATGCTCGGAGGCCGCACTCAGTCACATAATATATAAAGCATGCGAGTATATAAAGCTGTAACAAAATCTTTCAGGTGAGCTAAATCTAAATGAGAACTAATAATTAATAAAGTAATTAAAAATAATTATAATTAATAAAGTCAATTTGATTCCGAGAACAAACACTGAAACAACGTTAAAATAACATATATTATATCATGCTATTTGATAATATAGTGCCCAGCCCCACATTTATCTCTAGTTTCCTCACATTGTAAGACTCTTTCTATGGGCAAAATAGATTTGAAGAATTATTTATGCTACAATTAAAAAAAACCTCCAACTCGACACTGCTCACTCGGTTGAATTTACGTGTTTCTAAAGAAGTATTCAATTTTGTTTCAAATTAAAAAAGACTAGAATTCACATACAATTTATTTAAGGGAAACATAAAATTTTACGACACATCTTGAAGAGCTGGAATAAAATCAAACCATTAAAAAGACATTATTGTATCGAAATGTAAATAAAAGAAGTCCTGAACAAATTTACATCGGAATGAATTTGCCAACAAAATGCCGTTATCTCCTGCGTTGCATTTAGGGGTGGCGTGAGGGCGTAGGGAGAAGCGTACCTAAGGGATAAATCGGAGGAAGAGTGAATTTCCACAAAACAAATTAATGGTGTGAATATTGTAAGGGTGTGTTAAGATTTCGCTAAATTAAGGGTGCATCTTCAAACAAAGAGGGGGCCGAATGCGAACCCCTGAGGCACTCCTCAAGATACATCTAGTGAATTATAAAGTTTTAATAAGAAAATGTTGCTTTCACTAAGGAGTATTATTAATAGAGACATTTGCATATATGCTTTTGCATATTTTGGCAATTTATTCAGTATTTTGCATATTTCGACCAAAATGTACTGATCATGCATATTTGGGTATATTTTCTTAAATTTTAACAGTATTTGTAAAACTTAAACGTTTCAAAAACAAAAATGTTGGTGTCTAGTTGAAAATGTAGTAGGCAAATAAAGTAGTTCTGTTAAATAAAGAAATAATTTCCAAATCGTATTTTTTTACAATATTTTATGACTTCACATCGTTGAACTGCTTTTTGCGGTCTTCCAAACGATACCAAACATAAATCAAATAAAAATTAAGTTAAATAAAATCTTGTAATGACGTTAATTTGTCGTATTTATTTAAATGTATGTCGCATATTTTGGTAGTTTTTGGTGGTTTTCTGCATATTATTTCGAGCATTTATGATGCATATTTGCATGCATATTTCAACCACTTTAAGTTGCATATAATCCGGTCTCTGATTATTAATATATTGTAATGGGAGGTTTACTGTTGCTCCACAATCATTTTTTAATTGGGAAGGAAATAGGAGAGTGGTATTTTATAAAGGGAGATCCCTAATCTGGTTGTAGGCACTAGGCAGGTACCCGCACCTTTCTACGGATTAGTTAGATACACAGGTAGGTGCCCCTACTCCTTCCGATGGATTACCCACGTGAATTTTTAATTACAGGACTTCCACCCTACAAACAATTTATAATGAATTGTGAATTAATTTACAATAAAGTTTCCATCAGGTAGGTAGCAACTTATTATTTACATTCTCCCAACATTACCTCATCTTCTACTATTGATGTTAACTCCCGACCCAACTATGACGTCACGGTCATTTCCCTTTTCACTTCAATCAAAAAGGTTTTTTGATTGACGCAAAATTAACCCCAAAAAAAAAGAAAAACGCTATTTTTACCATTTTATCATGCGATTGTTCACGCGATTTTGAACCTTAATGCCGTGGGATTTCGTGGGTCATTCTTGGTACCAAGCCCTTAAAGATTTTATATAAAATCCGATATCTATAGAAAGTATGGGAAAAGGGAATACTTTGTTTAGTATTGAATAGAGGAAAAGGATACATACTATTGAAGGCAATCAGCTGAGGGAGGGACTATATTGGGCTAATGATGAAGGGATACCACACGTTAATTATATGGAACACCCAATACCCGTGGGGGACACAATCATTATCCTAGATAACGTGCCGAGTGCCAACATAACTCAAAACCAAAAGTATACAACCATAACCACCTTACACTCTGGTATTAGAATGCTACTCGCATGTAATACATATATCTCTATATCCTATCAGCTATCCTATTCATTGTTTACACTTTACTTTACTTTACAGGGACACGAGGTACTTAAGAGATAAAGTAACTGTATTCATAAACACAACTCATATTGCTAGAATCGCCCTAAAGAACTTAATATACTATATTGCTACATAGGTACATTATAGTACCTGGCGACCTAATTATGTATGCACTATGTGTGTGTAATAAGCGTTGCTATCTCTAAAAATTAGAAAGCCGGACTTAGCCGTTAAAAAAGCTGGACTTTTGGGTTCCAGAGCCGGAAGCTAAATAAAAATAAAAAATTTAAACCTAACTAGACTAGAAAAACCAATAAAACACATTTTGTAACAAAGTTTTAATCCGTATCATTTACATATTTTACTTTGACAGAAACCTGCTTTAAAAAGTCAATTTCTTTAGTAATTTTATCATACAAGTTTTTACAAATTCAGCAATTAACATTATTGCAATAGTTTCTGACTTAAAGCAAAATACAAAGCCTATCAAAAGCCGGACGGGCCGGACGCAGTCAAATTTGGCCGGAAAAGAGGTCAAGAAGCCCAAAACTGTCCGGCTCAAGCCGGACGGATGGCAACGCTTATAGTATTACTTGGTTCAAAATTATTATTGTTTTTGAAACACGCGCAGAGTACAAAATATTTAATTACTCGTACCTATAAGAATTGTTATTGCTGAAGTGAATCCTTTGATCTCATCACCCGAGGATGTCCCTATACTTTGTGCTGTGGTGTAACTCTACTCCCTGTATAATGTTCAATGGAATAATTATATAAAAATACTGCTTTTTAATTTAAGGGCTTGTGATCGGACGGAGGGGGGTGCTGTATTTAATAAAAGGATAATTGGTGGGGGGGGTTGGGGGATTGTGGTTTCCCTGATTCATTTCATAACAAAAATTCATTAGAATTCCCATCTTCTTGTGAAGGACATTGGCGTAGCGCATTATACTTCAGTCTTCTTATCTTATCTACCAGTCATCCTTATAAAATTATTTGTGCTAACAGTCGTACTTATAGCATAGATATCTTACACGCGATAAGTACTAATCACAAGAAATTGATAAATTTTGTAAGATTATTAGATTCTGGGAAATAAAATAAATTAATCAATTAATACTTTAAGGGCTTGGCACCAAGAATGACGTCACAGTCATTTCCCACGGCATTAAGGTTCAAAATCGCGTGAACAATCGCATGATCAAATGGTAAAAATAGCGTTTTTTTTTCATTTTTTGGGGTTATTTTGCGTCTGTCAAAAACTTTTACGGTTTTTTCCCTAGATTTTAATGCATATTATCAGTCCAAAAAAAATTATACTCCGCGACTTTCGGGAAACGAGTTTCCGTCTTTCGGAAAAAAGATCAGAGGTGTTTTGATTTTGTTTTTTTGAGAAATCTGTACAATATATAAAAAATCTTTTACGGTTATTCAATGCATCTACCCTATTTTGTTCCAAAGCATATATTTAGTAACGGTTGTCGAGATATAAAGTCTCCCGTTTTTTGAAATTTTTGAAATGTCGGTATGCATACTCTTAATACCTACTTGTATTAAATGTCGTGTTGTAAATCGGACTCTATACTGTAACAGTAGTTTAGATAACCAAACTTGATATGCTAGGTATGTTATTGTACATGTAGGTTGCAAATGTGGACACGAAACTAGAATTATTCCTTGGATGGACGCCGCAGGCAAACTCTGTCAGTAGAGTCAGTTAGTGTAACCAGAATGAAAGTGAATAAACTAAAATGGTTTTAGGCAGGTTAAAGAATGAATGACGACGGGATGACATAAAATATATATTTGGGTGAGCGAGGAGGTGTGAGGAATCACGGCCATCCGAGACTGACCTGGACCGATCATGTCGACAAGATCCTCAAGGGTGAATGCGTTTTGAGTAAAAGAAATCGGAGAGGGTGTATGACTGCATGAATTAATGTGTCGGAGACTTGGAGTATATGTAAGGATAGGGCTGTCTGGCGCCCTGTCCTCTCTGCCTACCCTGCAAGGGACGCGGCGTGAGGGTATAAGAATATTGTATAAAACTGCGTCTAATGGGCGGTACTGAACTTCAATACTCTCTGACGCCTAAGCCGTCGTCGGTGCATTTTTGCAGGCATTTTTTTTTATGAAACTGATGGATTTTCATACTAATTTTAGAAAATTTGTGACATCATGAGAAAATGTGTTGTAGTAATACGATTTTTTGTGAGGTCTTACCATTTAGTATGAAAAAATAAATACCTATTCCAATCTCTAGGGAGGGGGCAGCTGCCCCCCCCCCCCCCCCTGACGACGCCCATGAGTGGAGATATTTTTTTCTGAATGAATCATTTTTTTAAGTCTGCGTTTTGTCCTTGTTAGTCGAGTGGTTGCGTTATTCAACTAATTAATATCTCCACCATGTCACCCCGATTTGACAGATTAATCGTAATTTTCAAATTTCATTAAACGCAATCTTTATAAAAGATTAATCTGCTGAATTGTACAAAGGTTTCTTGCATTGTAATTATACTCACATCATGTTGGTCTCACTGTTACACTGTAGGGTGGGCTACACTTTAATGAAACGGTATTAATAGAACTCGTCATAAACGTCCACCTCCTTTTTATTTATTTATTATAATAAATAAAAAGGAGGAGAAACCAAAACCGAGTTCACAACATATATTAAGGGCTTGGCACCAAGAATGACGTCACAGTCATTTCCTACGGCATTAAGGTTCAAAATCGTGTGAACAATCGCATGATCAAATGGTAAAAATAGCGTTTTTTTTCCATTTTTTGGGATTATTTTGCGTCTGTCAAAAAACTTTTACAGTTATTCCCTAGATTTAAATGCATAGTATCAGCATAAAAAAATATTTTACTCCTTGACTTTCGGGAAACGAGTATCCGTCTTTCGGAAAAAAGATCAGAGATTTTTTCAAAAAAAATTGAGAAATCTATACAAGATATAAAAAATCTTTTAGGGTTATAGCCCTAGATAAATGTTCAATGCATCTACCCTATTTCGTTCCAAAGCATATTTACGATAGTAACGGTTGTCGAGATATTAAAGCCTCCCGTTTTTAGAAATTTTTTAAATGTCGATATGTATACTCTTAATATGTTGTTAACTCGGCATACTTTTATACATAGAGTCATATTATTTATAGTAATTATCGGTAAGGCATGTTCAGAACGCCCGTAACGGGGATCGGAATCGTACAGATCGGTTACAAGTAGAATTGGTGAATCATAGAACCCCTCTAGGTATACTCGTATGAGTATAACCCCTTCCTTCAAGTCAATGCGTCTATCATTCATACGGGAACATTATATTATCTTAATTCCAGTGCATTGAATAATGACAATATACATTAATTAATCCTTCTCATAAACAGCTGATGCTGTGTACTATGTAGGTGTAGGCATGGGCGTCGTCAGCCTCGGGGCTAGGGAGGGGTAACAAAAATGTATGAAATTTATATAGGATGAAAAAGCGTAAATAGCGCCGCAGGAGAAAATTTTTTGTGAGACATAGTAATAAGCTCGTGATATGGTTTGGTTTATTTGAAATTGTATACAATATTTTGCACAATTATGTGTATGAAAAATGTCTTTTACAAAAAAGCAATGAAAAATAGTGCCAAATAAAATATTTTTTTATGAAACAATTGTATTTTGATGAATTTTCATGAAAATTTATGATATGATGAGTAAACGCGTGGTAATAATGTGATTTTTTTTGAGGTTTTATCATTTAGTATGAAAAAATATTTACCCATTCCAATCTCAAGGGGGGGCAGCAGCCCCCCCCCCCCTGCCCTCCCTGGCGACGCCCATAGGTATACACCTCTCCTTGACTTGGGGACGCAGTGCAGAGTGATGACAGATCATTAGAACATTTAATACTAAAGGGTTGCAAGCTAAAGCAGTCAATGCCGAGTTGTACAAAACACAATCTACCGTAGGAAGTAGGTAAATAAAGTAGTTTAATAAAAATATAATTGCCTGATCGTTTTTTTTATAAAAACAAGTTTCACATCGTAGACTTCACATCGTAGAACTATTTTTCGCGGTCTTCCAAACGACACCAAACATAAATAAAATAAAATCTTGTAGTAACGTTTTAAATTTATGTTGCATATATCGGTACTTGTTGGTGGTTTCGTTGCATATTTCGAGCATTTATGATGCATATTTCTTAAGTTGCATATAATCCGGTCTCTAGTCATTAGGAATGAATTGTATACTTTGCGCAGTACAAAATCATGTTACAGTTAGTATAGTGCATTATATTATGTACCTATGCTTCCTCCTCTCGAAGTAAGACGAAACATACTCGACGCCAACTTACTATATAAACTTTGTAACTCTGACATCGACGCACCTGAACTTCTGGATGGAGTATGTTTGCGGGTTCCAACTAGAACGACTAGAACTAGACTTCACAGGACGTTTTACTCTCCAGCCGCAAACAACAACTCAGGACTAAGACGACCCCTTAATAGACTTACATCTCTTTATGACGATACATTGACAGACATTGACATCTTCAGACTTACTCTACCGGTATACAGGCGACAAGTGCGTGCTAGGCTGACATCATCTCTATTACCTCCCTGATATGCAGAGCATCCCCCCCTCCCCCCCTCCACTTCCTCTTATCCCGAACTCTTCCATATTTTTTGAAATATTTTTTTTGTGTGTTCTTGTTTGTTTTCTCTTTTTTTATGTTTAATAAAATAGTAAAATCAGAGGTGTGCGTGTGCGATGGGTGAGTGTGTGAGCGAGATTGAGTATGGGTGTGTGAGACGACCGGAATGAACTTATATGTTTTAATTTAACTGTGGCGCATGCTTGTGGGTGACAGCTGAATTATGAATGGACTAATTGTCTTTATCTACATGTTATTACTTATATCTAAAGTTGTTGTCTGTTTTGTGCTTTTGTTTGTAATAAAATAAAATAAAATATATGTGTATATTGTAGGTGTAGGTGTATACAAGTAGGTAAGTATATGACATTCTATTACTTTCAGTGGAAATCCCCTTCCATACTTTCAATCCAACCAATATTCACCAGGTGGGTAAAGAATACTATAACCCAGGGGTTCCCAAAACTTTACTTTATAGAATACTATAAACCCGAGGTTTCTAAAACTTTACCACTCACGCCCTCCCCCCCCCCCCCCCAAGCTTCTCCTAAAATCACTACGCTCTCCTTGCCTGTTATTACTTATCAGTTTAGGTTTGGTAAAAAGAAAATCTCCTATCAGAACATATATGAAAGTGAAGAACGCTGACTTTTTCGGAGGATTATGTTACGAGTATTACCTATTGCAAATACGTGAATAGTTATGGACGTTATAACGTTTTTTTTTAAGAATTAGTTTTTATTCACAACGCGCCTGCACCCTTTTCACACATTGTCTCGCCCCTCTAGGTGGGAGTGCCCCTAACTTTGACAACCAGTGCTCTCTAGGTAGATAGATCCACCACGATCTCCTTCATAGAGTTTGTATCTTGCACGTGATCTAACTGAGCCACTAGGTACTAGGTTCATATGACATATTATACCTATAGTTGCTGTATATTGCATATAGTATGTATAACAGGGTGATTGGTTCCGCTATTCAGATATTTTGAGAGGTGATAGAGGGTGTTCTAAAACGTAGATCTGCCAAAGGGATGTCATCCCAATTGTTAAGGGTTGCGGAGTTACACCCTTTTAAAAAAATTCCACCCCCGACATCGACCACCATCTGTATACAGGGTGTTTGATAGATGGATACAGATATCTTCAGGAGTCATAGTAGAGGTCATTTAGCATCTTTTGACCCAAACTTAGCTTAGTCAAAAGTCGCACGGTTCTCGAGATATTCGAGATTTTAACTTTTTTTCGAAATACCCCGAATTACTCAAGTTTCAGCCCGATAGCATCGTAAGTAAAGGTACCTACTTAGTTCTATCATTCTTTTTTGTTACCTGAATATGTGTTTAGTCTATTTAAATCATAAGTTTCAATCTTAAAAACAATCATGTTAAAAAAATATCGGATTAAAGTTTCGAGAAAGAGATATTTCAAAAACGAGTTACGACTTTGGAGAGGATTTTAGATAAGAAAAAAAATGTTCAAAGATTCAGAAATTTGGAAAAAACTTCTCTGGTTTATGCTCTTTCAAATGATATACAAAACATTATAAGAAACATTAGTTTCCTAAATCTATGATACAAAAACTTAAATAGATCACCTCTAATTTAAGCAAATTTCCATACAAATTCGGAAACAGTAAATTGAAAGGAAATGTGTTTTTCACTATGCAACTGTACCTATAGTAAATTTGTATGGAAATTTGCTTAAATTAGAGGTGATCTATTTAAGTTATTGTTTCATAGATTTATGAAACTAATGTTTTTTATAATGATTTGTATATCATTTGAAAGAGCATAAACCAGATAAGTTTTTTCCAGATTTCTGAATCTTTGAACATTTTTTTTCTTATCTAAATTCCTCTCCAAAGTCGTAACTCGTTTTTGAAATATCTCTTTCTCGAAACTTTAATCCGATATTTTTTTAACATGATTGTTTTTCAGATTGAAATTTATGATTTAAATAGACTAAACACATATTCAGGTAACAAAAAAGAATGATAGAACTAAGTAGGTACCTTTACTTACGATGCTATCGGGCTAAAACTTGAGTCATTCGGGGTATTTCGAAAAAAAGTTAAAATCTCGAATATCTCGAGAACCGTGCGACTTTTGACTAAGCTTAGTTTGGCTCAAAAGATGCTAAATGACCTCTACTATCACTCCTGATGATATCTGTATCCATCTATCAAACACCCTGTATATCAGGTGGTTGTGAACTTCACTGCACTCAGAACTGAGACTCATCAGAGGGGTGTCCGGTAAGTTCGATCGTGTAAAATCAATTCGTCTAAAATCAATTGGTCTAACATCAATTGGTCTAAAATCAATTCTTCTAAAATCGAAGAATTGGTCGTTAGGCAAATTTATTTTGGCCGAATTGATTTTAGACGAATTGATAATTAGACGAATTGATTTTAGACGAACTGATTTTAGAAAAATTGATTTTAGACCAATTGATTTTAGACGAATTGATTTTAGATGAATTGATTTTAGACGAATTGATTTTAGATGAATTGATTTTAGACCAATTGATAATTAGACCAATTGATTTTAGACGAATTTACCGTAAACCCATCAGAGGTTTGGGTTAGCTGGAAGATATCGCAGCATTGCTATTGCTAGCTTATTAGCTTACCCCAGAGAACAAACGTTATGATGATGGGTTCTTATTGCTTGATTTTTTTTACATCTCTTTTTCTGTATTATTCTGTACTATTGCTGTGATATTTCTGTATTATTCTGTACTATAGCTGTGATATTTCTGTATTATTCTGTACTATTGCTGTGATATTTCTGTATTATTCTGTACTATTGCTGTGATATTTCTGTATTATTCTGTACTATAGCTGTGATATTTCTGTATTATTCTGTACTATTGCTGTGATATTTCTGTATTATTCTGTACTATAGCTGTGATATTACTATATTATTATTATATATTTTGATATTTCTGTATTATTCTGTACTATAGCTGTGATATTTCTGTTTTATTCTAAACTATTGCTGTGATATTTCTGTATTTTGTCCACTTGAAGTATAAATAATTAAATATTAAAGTACTTATACAATTCTACCTGGTTACCTCCAATCTAGTGTCCCCTATAATTGAATCGCAATTGAGAGACAAAAACATATCGTCTCATAAAGTTTTCTTTCAAGGTTCCAATGCTGGATTTCACCAACTTTTTAGGTGAAGAACAGTGGACATAGGAGACACCTAGCCCAAATTTTGTATGAAAAATAATGATAAATGGCTCCTTTCTCCGCTATTCCTCACCCAAGAAGTTGGTGAAATCCAGCATGAGTCTCTGTAAATATTATAGGTGATTCCTAAACTCTCATCATCATCATGAGTTCATCTCCCAGTATTGTATCTGGTCCCTGATAATGTTCCAGATATCACATGAAGCATGTTACATTAGTCCCCCTTTCCCCTCTCCCCCCCACATCGCCTGATGCCTCATTACACTCACCAGATTACTTACACCAGACAGGCAGGTGGTACCAACCTAACCAACTTACCTTTTTATTTCTTCTTGTTGTCAACTTTATTTCCTTCTACTCACCTATATGTATAGCAGGTACACCTGTGACGTCACTACCTCTATCCATCTGTGAAATCACCTCACCCCGCGTCCCTTGCAGGGTACGTAGAGACTCTGCGTTATGCATATCGCATTATGTCTCTTGTATTTTTATGAAATTACTCCAGGAAACTTTAGCTGTTTTCCATTCAGATGTAATTTAGTCTATTAGCAGAGAATGCCTCCCCCCTCTTCCAATGTTCTCCGTTCTGTTTCCATTGTGTTTGAATTCAAATTAAGAACACGGAAGGAATATAAATAGCGCGGGACATTGCAAAAATAATGCATGCATTCAGCCAGACTCAGGGTTACCTGTTAAATCATTTACAGAATTGCCAATAAAAGAATCTCCAAAATATTATATTATAAGTAGATTAATTGAGAACGTGGAAGACATCTAGAGAGACCCGTATCCCAAACTCTTGAAGAGACCAAGTGAAGGCTGGGCACTGAGAGCAAACTTCTGTTTATTAAAAAAAAAAAAAAAAAAAACTTTATTGGCCAGTAAATATATGTAACAACAAAAACAAGACAATGCAGTGTGCCAAAAGGCGGACTTATAAATAACTGGAGAAGCTGAAAAATATACCTAAGCTCACCCTAGTGAACGTTATGTATCGTATAATATACTTAATAGTATTCTGATACTTATAACAAGATAATATTTATTTTATTTTATTCAATTTCGACAAGGTTAGTTTTTATTTCAACATATATTTTATTAATTATAAGTACCTAGTATCGTTTTTTTCATATTTATCCTGTCTTTATACTTTGTCTGACTATATGTGTACATGTTAATTAGGGCATTGTTTGAACTCTACTTATTTCCAATATTAAAACTGTTTTCTCAGTGTCTGTATGCGTGCTTGTGTGCAAATAAATAAATAATGAAATTTAGAAACGCCACTAATTTCCGATGATAGAACGATAAAATAATCTACTATAGACATTGTTTCTTGGTTTTTCAGGTGAACCGTGTGTAGATAAACTTGATCTAGGCTCCGAAGAGGAAGACACCAGTAAGAGTGTCGAAATGATCGACAGATCAAGTTTATCTACACACGGTTCACCGGAAAAACCAAGAAACAATGTCAATCGCACATCGTGAAAACCTTTAACATTTACAAATCTAGTATAGAGTTCACCACTTGATGTTATGCCAACCTATCATCAGGATCAGGCAATATGCAGTACCAGCCCTACACGTAGTATGAAAACATGAAATTCAGCCAACCTTAACAAACAGTCCGAGTAGAAACTTTGAGAATAATCAGATTTAGAATTAGTCATACATTTCGCGCGCAAATCATAAACAAAGGCAATATGGCGGCACGCTGCCCGAGCACGTTCCCAATATGCAATGTGTTGTACTCTATGGTACTAACAGACCAGACCATAGACAACTGAATAATAAACAATACTAAAACATAATATTACAAACAGTTCATACTTATAGACAGACTACACTGCAATGGTAACCTTAGGTAAATAATACTTATAGCTCCTAATAGAACTAACGCAAACAATAAAAAAAGTAACTTCATACACCTAATAATAAAACCTCCTGAAACTGGGTTTGCACAAAACGACAGTCTGTCCTATATTTGTCGGAATGGAAATCGAACCTACATATATTTCGACAAACATTAAATGATTTAAATTGCTAATTGCTATATACATTCGTCATACTTCAAGCAGAGTCTTCAGCAACCTCCTGAACTCCTGTATCCTCTATTTGCCTACTCTATTAACTCATCCATAAAACCGCACGAAAGGTGATGGATTGTCTAGAAACTTCTATTCAAGCGACATTCCACTTCCACTATATTCCATTCCACTCCTCCTAGGTATAGGACCTCCCATTCACTCACATTATCATAATAGGTATTATTTTAATAAAGTTCAGGTAAACACAAAACAGCCCCTCGATGGAAAGTTGTGGGGCAGTCTGGATTTATTTCATCCTATACGTTCTTTGAAGTGCTGCGAATCCGAATCTGAGGTTAGCCAACAAAATTACCCGACGAAAAATGGCGAAAATTGCAAAAAATTGAGAAACATTTCATTTTCCGGCAAATTTTAGATTATTTATGAATGGACTAATGGAGAAAGTTCACCTTCTTGCATTTACCAACCAACATCAACCAAATGTTAACAATATTCTTCAAATTTTCGAGACACATTTTACCTCGTTGGAATCAGTAAACATGGCGAAATTATTCAGCATAAATTTTATTTAAAAATTCTGTGAAATGTTTAAGCTGGATTCGGTATAAAATTAAAATTTGTGCCATTATTCTCATTTTTCTCCATGTTCCGTCAGTAAACTTTGCTAGCAAACCTTCGGATTTTTCTCGGATTTCGGATAATGAAAAAAATCCAGACTACTCCAACACTTTCCGTCGTGAAATTTAACTGCACTGTATTAATTAATCTTATGACGTATGACGAATTGCATGAAGGTGATGAGAGCAAAATGTGTTTGAAAGGATAGGAAAGTCTGGTGATCTGTTCTCTCTGCCCACCTCGCAAGGGATGCGGTTGAGGGGGTAGAATACTGAACTAATTATAATACTTAATAATTATTCTTTCCCTGTATCGATATTACAAAGTAGACAGCGCGTGAAGCATGTATGCATATTGTATGATGCAATATGCATGCGGTGGGGAAATTATAGGTAAGTGTAGGAACTTCTAATTTCATATATTTTCCTATCAATACACAGGTTTTGTATCACTAGATAGTTGAAATATTCTTAATGAATACTTTAATGAATTATTTCCTTGAAGAATGAGTGAAGCGTGAAAGAATAAATAATTTCTAATAAAAAAACTTTAATTAATAAAATTAATATGTATTGCTTTGAATATATTTTTGTATCGCGTGGAATGAGTAAGTTCCGATTGTAGCAATTTGTCCAATAGGTTGAAGTGGCAATTCAATGAAAGAAATAATTTCCATAAGAAGTGTAGAGGCGTAGAGGCGTAGCAGTGTATACACCCAGTGTACACTTATACAGTGCCCTGTACATTCACTACTCAGTAGAGTACTAGCACCAAGTGAATGTATAGAAGGCTTTGTCTCCTCAAAGCAAACTTCATTAAGAATTAATTGAAGTGAACAAACTTTAGATGTATATTGATTGCCCCCGATATTCATCTGTTTAACACTATAATGACGGGTTTACATCGGATTTTTTTTACTATCACTGGAATATGATATTTAATTTTCAATTCGATTTATTCAGTGAACAACAATATACAAAATGATTAGATATAAAATAACACAGGAAAAAATGTTTCTGCCACCAAACAGTATACTCACTAGCGGATCCAGGGGGGGCTAGGGGGCTGAAGTCTCCCACACCCCCCCCCCCTTCCAAAACCATGAGTGACAGTTCAGTTGTATATAAAGATATACAACAATTTTAGATATACAAACACTGTTTCCTCATCATGTCATGAATTTTCTAAAACCACTATAGGTATTGTTTGGTAAAAAAAATTTACGCATTATTCCAAGCCTGATGAATAATCCAAATTTGTATTTTACTTGCGGCCCGTCGCTCATTTATAGTTTTCAATGGCCCTTCATCCAAAAAGTTTGCCCAGACCTGCTATAGAAAGCAAGGAGGTTCATTATTTCACACATTTTCTTAAAAAAAGTTCGCCTGCGGCGCTACTTTTTGATGCATTTTTTATTTAAAAAAAAAACATTTTAATGAATCTCTTCACTAAATCTCAGAAAAAAATCCCCTGCGGCGTTATTCGCATTTTTAATAACCCACAAAGTCATATTTGCATATGACGACCAAAAACAACTTAACAAAGAATTGAATGGGGTTAAGTGGAAGAAATCGCAGTTCTGCGATAAATTCGCCCTAGTGAACAACGTTTTATCATCTGTACTATGTCCATTTTGTATACTTATATGTGTTTGTTGTTTACTTTAAGTTTAATTAAATAAAAAAAAATGAAAAGGTGCGTATTTTTTAAGTGGAAGCAGTTGATGTATGAACTCCGCCATTGCCGGTCCCAAGCCCGGATTAGAAAGGAGGAGGGTTGGTGTGCAAGGTCAGCAGCCTACATGCCGTAAAAAAGAACCCAAGCTCACAGAAAAGAGAATTTAGCCTCGGACACAGGACTTCTCTTGGAAAAGACCAAAGCGCGACAACGGAAACGATTATGGAAAAAACGAAACACTGTAAGACTGGCATGCTGGAATATTATATCGTGGAAAAACAGAGACCAAGAAATTATTATAGAACTTAACAATCATAATATTGACATATGTGGAGTATCAGAAACCAGAAAGAAAGGACAAGGTACGTCTAAGTTCTCTAACTATGTACTCATATACAGTGGGAAGAAGAAAGAAGAACGAGCACATTCTGGTGTTGGAATACTGATTCACGAAAGATTTGAAAAACACATAGATGATATTGAGTACATTAATGACAGAATACTCAAATTAACTGTAAAACTTGGTAATTCCACGACCCACTATGTAAGTGTGTACGCCCCAGATATATCTAAACCACAAGAAGACACCGACGAATTTTACACCAAATTGCAAGAAGTGGTAGATGGCATCCCACCCAATGATGGATTAATAGTGTTCGGAGACCTCAATGCAAGAATAGGGAATCAGGAATTAAATGGAGTTAAACAAAGGTTTAACGAAGCAACATATAACACAAATGGAGACTCCCTAATACAATTCTGCGCCCACAATGAACTCAGAATTAATAACACATTCTTTTCACATAAACTGCAACATATGTATACATTCGAAAATAGTAGAGGAGAAAAATCGGTCATCGACTATATAATTACTAATAGAAAAATACATCCATCTAAAATAATTGACGTCCGAGCATTAAGTTCGGCAAATATTGGATCTGATCATAAACTTGTCCTGTGTAAAATTAGAATGGAAAAGCCAAATTTTCGGAAAAAACCCCCAAACTATGTTGAAAAGCTGAATATAGAAGACCTAGAAAATAATGACATGCGAGGTGCTTATCAATGCAATATAATGCAATACATAGCGAGTAATCCTATCACTGAAGATGACGATGTGGAAACGGCGTGGTGCAAAATGAGAACACATATTCATAATGCATCTGAAAACGCACTCGGCAAAAGAAAGGTAAATCTGAATGGAATAAAAAATACAAAACCCTGGTTTTCAGAAGAGGTTAAAACATTAGCTTCTGAAAAAAGATCTGCGTATCTGATATACAAAAGTGCCGTCTCACCACAGACATACCGGATTTATGTAGTGATAAGGAACAGAATAAATTCTGAAATAAGGAAAATCAAAAGGGACTACTGGAAAAAATTCACGGAGGATATGGAAAGGGATCTGTATGGAGCCCAGAAGAAAGTATGGAAAATGCTCAGGAGTAAGAAGAAACCAGTAAGTGAATATGTACAAACAAAGAAAATACCCTTGGAGGAATGGGAGAACTATTTCCAAAACCTGTATCAGACAGATGGAGAAAACCAACCAGAAATGTCCCCTGTAGATGAGGTGAGCGAAATTCAGATAGAGGAAATTACGGCAGCAATTAAAAAGCTTAAAAACCGAAAGGCACCTGGAGTTGACAACATCAGCAACGAACTATTGAAGTATGCAGGCGAAGATCTAATCCAAGAACTACATAAATTGTTTAATAAGATCTTAACAACATCACGTATACCAGACGATTGGAAGACCAGCATTACAATTCCTATATTCAAAAAAGGACAGAAAACTAACCCTGACAACTACAGAGGAATATCACTGCTATGCTCTACTCTTAAGCTTTTCACGCAGCTCCTGAAATCTAAATTAGAGGTGGTCATACATAATAGCGAGGAGCAACAAGGCTTCCGAAAAAATCGCTCCACTACAGATGCAGTATTCATAGTGAGGCAAATAAAAGAAAAGGCTATAGAGTACAATAAGCCGGCTTTTGCGTGCTTTATTGACCTCACTAAAGCCTTTGATCGCGCAAAACTAAGCGACATAACCAATCTACTGTCTGAAGGAGGAGCACCCCCAGAAATAGTGAACATTATAAGACAACTTAACTCTAACACCAACACTAGAATCAGAGTAGATGGTAAACTCTCAAATCTTGTAAGAGTCGCTACTGGCATCAGACAGGGGGACAGTTTGAGTCCATTCCTCTTCAACCTTATTATGGATGGTATCATGAAGGATATTACGACACTGAACAAGGGATACAGACTGGGAAAGAATGCTATTGATATTGTCTGTTATGCGGACGACGCCGTCATATTTGGTGAGACTGAGGAAGACCTGCAATTACTGTTGCACACATTCCATCTTGCTAGTCAAAAATACAACATGACTATATCAGTTGCGAAGACTAAGAGCATGGTATTCTCTCGGACACCGGTAGGGTGTAGTGTCTCAGTGGATGGAGTCTCAGTAGAGCAGGTGGAAAAGTTTAGATATCTGGGTGTGGACTTGTGCGGACAAACGGATTTACCATGTGAAGTGATGGGTCAAATAAACAAGGCTGCAGTAGTCTCAGGATGCCTGAAAAATTCTATATGGAAAAACCCTGACATGAAGATCAGCAGCAAAATTAAAATTTATAAAACTTGTGTTCGACCAATCATGACATATGGGATCGAATGCAGAGCAGACACCGTAATAACAAAAAATGCGCTTAGAGTGTCGGAAATGAAGACTCTCAGGAGTATATCTGGTAAGAGCCTCCGAGATAGAATAAGGAATACCAGAATAAGAGAAATGTGCGAGATCGAAGATGTCGTCAGATGGGGGAGGCAACGGAGAAGACAATGGTATGCACATGTGAGGAGAATGGAGCCATCCAGACTCCCTCACATTGCATTGCACGGCCAACCCCAGGGCAGACGACTCCCGGGCAGACCACCTAAGAGATGGATTGACAGTTGGGAGTCGACATCGCAGGAGGCTAATCCATCTTCATAACAGGCCACAAGGCCTATATTAAGAACAAGAAGAAGAAGAGAAGAAGTTGATGTATGTAAACCTACCATAGTACAATATCTGGTAAGGTAGTTCAGTGTAGGTAGTAGGTACAGTAGGTAGAATGCAATGCTTTCAATACAGTCGGGAGAATTATTCAAAGAGGGATTGTTATTATTGAGCTTTGAAAAATTATCGCGGAAAGTGTTGTATAGTATTACTCTATAAGTCTGTAAGTACATGTGCACCCTCCAGCTATACATATCTATTTATATATATAAAATAAAGTCTGATTTTTGTAAGTGTTCGCAAAACTCCTGCATTTACCGACGGATTGCTGCGAAAATTTAGAATAACATTTGCGATAATATACTCTTTGTTCTAACGTCGCCGGTTCTTGGAGAAAAAGTTTTTCCTAAGAGATGCTATAATGATGAATGGATCCAAGGGCTGCGTGGGCTCATGTATGGTATCATATGAAAGCGTGTTGGAAAAGAAGTTCAGATCTTATGTCACATTTTGTCCAGCTCAAGCGAATAAAGTATGCCGAGTTGTTTTGACAAATTTGCCATTGCGAAGCACGGGTAACTCGGCTAGTACTCTACACCTGTAAGTCTATGAGTACATTTGCACCCTCCAGCTATACATATCTATATATTATAATACTAGCCTATAGTGTACCTGTACCAGTGTACCTACTTGTTATTCAAGAAATGGAAATTATTCACTGGTAGGATTTTCATTCATTCATTATAAACAGTTATTTATTTTTAATTATTTGTAAAAATAAAACACTGTTTTTTACTTCCACTATTTATTTGGAGTACATATACCAAAGATCTTTCGAAGCTAATGCTTCATCATCAGTGGTTATCTATGAAGCATAGATAACCACTGATGATGAAGCATTAGCTTCGAAAGATCTTTGGTATATGTACTCCAAATAAATAGTGGAAGTAAAAAACAGTGTTTTATTTTTACAAATAATTTACAATGGCCTTCCATAAAGTTAATCTTCCATCAATAAATAAATAAACAGTTATTTTCAAAAAAGGGATCTGTTTTTTACATACAAACCCAAATGCTTTCCCACACACTTCACAGCAAGTTATTTGCAGACGTCGGCTTTTGGCTCGCCCTAGTGAACGCACAAGGGTGGGGAGGTCGCCAACTTGGATTCTGAACCCCATCAAGACCGATCTGTATAATATATCCAAAAATTATAAATACCTCTCAACTTGTAAGGCAAAATCCGTAATTAATCGGACTCAAAATAATACAGAGCGCTATAAAATTTAGTACAGTGAGGATTTTTTTTAATAAAAAGGATCTGGGTTTGCATACACAAACCCAAATACTTTCCTGCGCACCTTGCACTAGGCTAAAAGCCTGTATCGCAAAGTGTGGAATACATACATCGCCAGCGCTGGGGTTTGAACCTGGCACCTCCCGCTCGAGAGACTGCCGCCTCAACCAACTGCGCCAACCATGTACTACATTTATACCACAATTCTACTCCTAACCCAGTTCTTTCAGTTTTATGCTGTTTAACTCGGATAACTTTTTACATAATATTATATGAAAGTATTTGTATTTCACGGGTAATCAGGAACAGATAAGTCGCTGTATTTAGCACTGATGTGGGATCAGTAGGGAGGGTATGTTCCCTCTAGTAAGATAGAGATGTAAGTAGCAGGTACCTACCTCTACTACCTAACAAGGAGTGTATAGAGGCGCCCTACTGAGTGCCGAGTCCTTCCACTGCTATTCATACAAACTATACACACCACAGTACCACACCACACAGTAAGAAATCAAGTCATAAATTACCCTGGAACAGAATAAATCACTTTGCATTGCATTGCCTCACTTACCTTAGGGTACATCTTTATGAAGTAGGTACTAGGTCCCTATTAATACTCAGGCAGTGATGAAGGCTATTGTTCCCACTCCACCTAATTTATTTATTTACTTCACGGCACACGGAGGGGGGGGGGGGTACGGGGGAGGGGACACGGGAGGGGACGCTTGATATTCTGAAACACCCCATCCTAAGGTATCATCCTGCATAGGTTCTATATTGTTATTAATTTTGCCGAGTTTCCCATACATTGATTTTCTAAAAAGACTGAGCTATGTAGTCAAAACAATGTTTAGTCAAATTATGGAAGTCAGACAGAAAATTGAAGCAAATCACTGAATAAGAATATATAAATAAGGTCAAGCATTTATGTAAGTCATACATTTATGTACCCACCTTTTTTTTGGGTGACCAGAAGACGAAGGTCAATTAGCAGTTCGGTTTCAAATACAGATATCACAGTATACAGCGCCGCAGGCGAATATTTTTTAGAAACAATCGTATTTTAACAGATTTTCGTATTGAAAATTTATGACATGATGGGAAAATGTGTGCTAATGATGTGTTTTTATCATTTAGTATGAAAAAGTATTAGTAAAAGTAAAGTAAAATTAAAACCTATTCCAATCTCTAGAGGGAGGGGAGAGCTGCCACCCCTGCCCCCTCCTTGGCGACGCCCGTGTATATATATATATATACTATTATTGCTTTCTAGGACATGTAAATGTGTCTTATAGTGTGTAGTGTTGTAGAATATTGACACATCGACATTTTTATGAGGCCGCCATATGCATAATTCAGTAGATCCTTTATGTAATGACAGACTGTCACCTGTCACTTCATACCTGTGCATGGAAATCTCATCTCAGAATCAATATTTAGTCGACATATATGAGTATAGTACAATATTAAATGTGTAGGTGACTCAGGATACACGGAATATAAATGAGACACAAATTGACGGCTGAATGAGTGAGTCATATTCCGATTAGATAGGTAATGTGTGAGATTGTTTAGAATTACCTACAATTAATTTAAGGAAGCTGTAATGACTGATGGCTGATCTTGAGTGAAATTATTTCACAAACCTCCATTGAATACGAAACTAAAAAACTTTCTGAAATTTCGTAACATTAAATACTTACCTCAATATGGCAACTTCTTCTTCTCCGTAGCTCCACATCTATTGCGGACGAAATGCAGTTTTGGACCATTTAGGTATATCCAGACCTCTGTTTTATACTGATTTCTTTATCAAATTCTGTTGTCATCATTGACGTAATGTAGATCTGGACAATTTACATCCAGATCTGCATTTAACTAAACCACACCTGTTTTAAGTTTTGGTTTGTCGCTATGTGTTTATTGATTTCATTCTTTTTTGCTGTAACTGTTCATTGATGTATCGCATTTGATTTTGTAATATTGTTTAATATGTAAACCTGAAAATTCCAAGTGCCTTAAATGGGGCCTACGGATAATTAGAGAACAATAAACCCTTGGTGGGTCTTGACTACCTCCAAAATTCTTTCTCCTATGTAAAGCAGTAGTCCTCCACCCCTCCACAGCAAGCCAACGGCCTTCCTCCCACTGGACTGACAACAGTCATCTCCCGCTTTGCCAGTAAGGCACAGTAATGTATTGTACAATATGACAGACAACATCAGGTTGATCATGAATAAAGAAAGGCGAAGAAAACATTTAAAAAGAAGTATTCCTTGAATATTGTCCTCGGTTAAGTGACAGAAATCACCCCTCAGGGAGGGCGAGGTAGCGCGGAATAAAAAGTATTAGGTACACGCTGGGTACACGCTGGGGACACATCGTATGGGAGATTTATTATACAAAGTTCAATAATAAAACTATGAGTTATCCACCGACATTCAGGTGCTGTATTATGCTGTATGCTGTATGCTGTATGGTCCAGTTCTAATTCTCCTGGTGTTGAAATATTAACAAAGCATCGGGTGTTATTAGATGATGGGATTAGGTTATGTGACAAACCTATAATCGTAAAATACAAACAATATTAGATATTATATTTTAAAATAAATAAAATAAAATAAAATAATCTTTATTGTAGAGAAAACATACAACGGGCGGGCTTATTTCCAAATGGCAATTTCTGCCAGCCAACCCATAACAGAAACAAAAATGAGATATAACTAATTATAGATTTAGTACCAACAGGGTACCATAACTGAATACATAAATACATACATAACAATAATTGAATTCATAAATACATACATAGATAAACATATTATACATATAAATTTATAAATATATATGAATGGTAAATGGGATGGGATAGGGTAAGGGAGGGATGACGGGTTCAGGAAAGACGGGTTGTGGTATTTGAAATAGAAAGGTAATGCTGCTTCAGTCTACTCTTGAAAACAGAAATAGTTGGTGCGAGTCGATGGATAATGGAAGGTCATTCCACAATCGCGCAGCCTGTACAGTGAAAGAATTAGTGAAAAAAGATGTATGATGGCTAGGGATTAAAAGCGTACGTTGTGCACCAGAACGGAGTGGTAGAGCATGAGATGCCAGTGGAGTGAAATTCGACTTTAAATAATCAGGTGAGGAGGGATTGTATAGGACATTGTATATAAGAGAGAGGGTGTGGAGATTACGGCGATGAAATATGCTTAGCCATTTAAGTTCAGACCTGAATTCTGAGATGTGGTCAAATTTCTTATATATAAAAATATTTTGCAGAGGTATTACACATAACATAAGATAAGGGGAATATAATATGAAAATGTTGATGAGATGATTTAAGAATAAAGCATTTTATTTTATTTTATTGTTATGTTATTATATGAACTTTATGTTCCACGCAGAACATTCTAATATTGTGGAAGGAGGCGATATAACTTTATATCTCTAAGTATTCCCTATTCCTTCCTTATCTCTCAAACACAGAAGAGGAAAACTAAAAACGCGAATTTCTCGCCTTTTGACAACTTCATCTATGAAATATCTGACATACTCTCTACAGACACCTGACTGCTGCCTGCTGACTCATAGATCAACAACATTTTCTCTCGTACAGTTCATTCAATTAAATATTTACGTGTGACAATTGACTATGAGGACAATCATATTTTATTTAGTTTTTTGTTGTGCATTTGTGGAATGAAGATGTCTTCATTTTGATTAATTGTCAACCCCGATACAGGTTGATATCTAGTGGGGTTTCCAATTACCTATAACTGTGTACAGATATATTGATGTATGTATTATTTATGTTATGTATATGTTGAGATGAATAAATAAAATAAATGAATAGAATTTCTACATAAAATTTGGTATTAGGCTTCTTCATAGGTTTTTATATTTTGTATGGCTGTGACGGAGTGAATAAATACCTAAATGCCTACTCGATAAAATGGACACAACTCTATGATTTTCAATGAAGTCGTGAAGTTGTTGAATTCAGAGAGCCCTTCTGGCGAACCCTGAGCCCTCTCTAGAACTGTTTTTGCATAATTATTGGATGACATAGGAACTGGCGTTCCTTCATCATCCAGAGTAAGTGGGAGGGAGCAACTCATCTTAACGGAAATTTATATAAAAACTTAATGTAGTGGGAAACATCTACAATTTTGAAGAATTTCCTACAGAATTCTTTGAACTGCAGATTAGTCCATTTATAATAAGATTATATTAGGCGCACCACATGTTTTGGAGATATGATTTATTGGAAGAAATGATAGATAATAAAATTGGTGTGAACAAATATGAAACATTTTGACAATTTCTCGCGAGTATAACCTCAGTGCGGTGAGTTCACATACGTGTACCTAGGTGTAATATTATATATGAACAGTGAACAGTGAAGAGAAGAACCAAATATTACAGTTCCTACCTACTATTCTAGAGACTCTACTGTGTACACGCTACACATAGTAGGAGTTATGCTTTGCTATGCTCGGCGCTATCACACACAGGGGTGGAATGGATGTGACTGCTGGAAGGTTTAGGAGACAGAAAATTTGACTAAGTAGTCTAAAAATACTATATGTCTAAATCAGTGTCATAGTGGCTTATACCAAGGCCCTTGGGATATTCATAAAATAAAACGCTACAATGTACAGTGGTGACCCTGAAGTGATTGGGAACCTAATGCTGCTATTTGTGCGATAACACTTTTAGTACGCACTTCATTTTTTATTTATTCATTATGTTTTTATTATATACCTATTGTTTTTAAATAAGAAACGATAAATCAGACGCCGATCAAAGGTTACCGGTATAGCAGACCGTATCGCTAAGTTAAAATGGCAATGGGCAGGCCACGTTGCGAGACAGGGAAATGAGAGATGGGCACCCAGAATCCTAACATGGCGACCATGGGGGAACAGAAGACCTGTAGGACGACCCCAAAAAAGATGGGTAGATGATATAGTCCCAGTCGCAGGAAGAAACTGGTTGAGCAAAGCTCAAAGTAGAAAAAAATGGAAAACATCCAGCCAGAATGGATATCCAGCAGTGGAGGGCTGAGGAAGAAGAAGAGGATTGTTTTTATTTAAATGAATCTGGACTTATCCAAATAAATCCAAATATGTACCATGTACCAAATATGCTTGAAAAGCTAGTGTCGAGAAGTGGAGTAAGTCGCAATCGGGAATCGAACCTTCGCCTATTGGATTAACAGTAGAACGCGATACCAACCCACCTACCGATCACGCTAAGTTTATTTAGTCTAGGATTTTTTGTAAATAAACAAATGAAAAATATGTAATTTGTGTTTAAAATCGTTTGTATAGAGAATACGCCACTGCTTCTGAATATAGTTCCTGTAAATAGAAGTTATGTCCATAACATTTAGTTTCTCTATAGGATATTGCATACACCAATACTAAAAATAATACTTTACGATTTAAACTTTTAGCACTCCATTTTATATAGCGCCCTGTGCGGAGCCAAGCACCATCTGGTGTTAGTGGTGCTAGTGTCGTTAGTGTTAACATTACTTATTGTTGTTGTTTCGCCTCTGCACGGGGCACAACTACTCCCAATATCGACCCTGATGCTACCACTCGCATCAGTTTGTTATTTTATGGAGAAGCATTTCACTTCTGATGCAATAATTTACTGAGAATATAAACACATCCAATGCAATATTCTCCACTGATGGCTGGACTGCATCTAACTTCAGGTTAGTTAAATTAGAATATTTATGACGACAAATCCATAAATCGTCTTTAGGTTATGAGGAGTTGGGTGTGTTGTATGTTTAGTCCTTGGGCTACAAACCATACACTCTGTATACCTGATGCCTAAAGATGTGATGTTTTATGTTGTCTTTGATCTACTGGAATATTAATGCTGGATTTCACCAGCTTTTTAGGTGAGGAATAGCGGAGATAGGAGTCACCTAGCACAAATTTTGTAAATAATAATAAGTGGCTCCTATCTCCACTATTAATTCCTCACCTAAGGAGTTGGTGAAATCCAGCATTAAAGTATTTTATGCTCACGAATATATGAAAAACAGTTTCCATCAAAAGAAATATCTAAATTATAATAGGTATTAGAGCTCGGGACACAACTATGACGTCACGGTCATTTCCCGCAGCATTAAGGCTCAAAATCGGATGAACAATCGCATGATAAAACGTTAAAAATAGCGTTTTATCAATCAATAAACTTTTACGGTTATTCCCTAAATTTTAATACAAATTATCAATACTACAAAATAAATTCTCTGCGACTTTCGGGAAACGAGTTTCCGTCTTTCGGAAAAAAGATCGGAGGTGTTTTTCACATTTTTTTTTAGATATCAATACAAGTAATAAAAAATATCGTACGGTTATTCCCTAGATAAAGGTTCAATGTATCTACATTATTTTTTTCCAAAGCATATTTATTAAGACTGTCGAGATCTAAAAGGTCTCCCGTTTTTAGATTTTTTTTAAATGTCAATATGCCTACTTGTGTGTCATTAATGTTTATGTAAATGTGTGTAGATTATAGAGAGATAGATCACCATCATGACCATCACATATTAGGATCTCTCAATATGAAGGAGAGGAATCCATTAAGTCAGAGAGCAAATTGAATTGCCTTTCCTTCCCTTCCTTTCCCTTCGCTTCCCTGATGATGCGATGATAATCTCAACTTGGCTAATCAACTTATATCCACCTGACTAACTTATCTTGGTAGTAGGTACCTACCTAACACCACACCACCCACTCAGGCAACCAAGCTACCACCTCCTGTACCTATATATGTATATTGTATATGTTGCCTATTACAGCTATGTACTCTACATAAATTCATAACATTAGTACATTATATATGAGTATATACTCTGGTAAATAAATGAAAAATCTCCAACGACATGATTTTTCCCTCTGATTTCCTCCAATTCCGGCTCTCCACACACGTCCGGAAGTTCAGTTAACTGTTACAGTTAACAGTGTTACCCTGATTTTTAATTCAGAAAGAGGTTTTGGTTGGAGCTTTTTTGCAAACGGTTGATTCAGTTAACTGAACATTCGGACGTGTGTGGAGGGCCTAAAAGTTGTTATCTCAACGGATATACCGCAAAGTATGGACTTTCAATCAGACTTATGACTGGTCGTTGGCTCATGGTTTAATGTGATCACTTCACACTTTAGTAACTTAAGGTAGGCTGGAGGTCTGGGTTCCAAGACCCCCCCCCTAGCTTCTGCATGATCACCAACTGATAACCGATGCCTGATATCGGTAGGCATGTTCTTTATATTTTTATTTTATGATAACAATCCAGATCCATATAACGATTTGTTTTCATCAAATTCACAAAAAAATTCGCCTAAGGCGCTATTTACTGCTTTCCATTCATTATCAAAATTGTAATTGCTCTCTCTGCACAGGATACGCTCTGTAAAAAAATCAAGCAGTAGGTATTGAAGGTCCCTGGGGGGAGGGCAATATCTTAAAGTCCCCAGGGCCCTCAACAGGTTAAAGACGGCCCTGTCAAGAAGGAAACAACTTCAACTCATTACGAAATTATAGTGAATTTAATTTCTACCTACTCGCAGCTAATTGTCAGTCATTCAAACTCCAAATAGTGAAATCTATATACTATTTACAATATGTAGATTGTAATAGTACCGAGAGTAGGGGTACATCTCTCAATCTCTCTCTCCTGTCTCCAGCGTCTCAACTCCATACGTGAGCTATGAATCTACTGGATCCCTCTCCAGCTTAATTGTGACAAACCCAATTAGTGACGTCACACTGTGACGGGGGGGAGGGGTTGGGGGGGGCAGAGCATCCACCTGTAGTAATAGGAAAACCTTGCCTCCTTTAATTCAATATTCTCCTCGCCTACAGGAGTCACACCATTATTATAAATACTTCAATAATAAATATTATGGCATCGTGTAATTACAGATGGTTTCCTCTGTTTTGGCCAACGTGAGGACGTTAGCTGCAAGTGGAGTTCAAAATTGTATACTCAAAACGCGTCCATCCTTGAGGATCTGGTCGACATGATCAGACCAGGTCAGTCTCTGGAGGCCGCGCTTCCTCACCCCTCTTCGATCACTCAAATATATCTTTTTTGTCATCCTGTCATCTTTTATTCTCTCAACATGCCCAAACCATCTTAGTTTATTCACTTTCATTTATGTCACAACACCAGTCTTGCAGTCACTCATTTCCCTAATAACTTCATCTTATCTCTCACCGTTATCCCACACATTCTTCTTAACGACCTCATTTCTACAAGCTATTTTACTATTTGTTCATTTCAAAACAAGTTAGGTGTGAGTCCTCCATAAACTGTGGCACAATTTGGAGTGATAATTCGCGGGCTCTCTCATCATCCCCCTTCCCCCCTCCAGCCATGGAGCCTCACCCCACCTTATCCCACCCCACAGTGCGGTGCTAATATTCAAATTCAATAAACTAATCAACTTACCTCATTAGACACTCGCAGGATTATACACTTGTCTTGTATGAATCATCTACAATAAAATTAATTGTTCAATTAGTCTTATATATATTCATCTAGGGTACCTACATTACACATACATAGTATTATATATACCTACTATATAAACTAGTGGGTCACGTGAAAACTATATTCATTATTCACTAACTCCTCATACTACCACTCTGAAACGCCCTTCAAAGTTCTTCCAAGGAACATATCAGAGAGGGTCTTGGCCTTACCTACTTCCCATACTAATTCTACATACGTACCTACTATACATATGTACCTACAGTTATGATTACTAAAAGAATTCGAATTGCATTCTCTATCAATAATCCGGTGAAATTAAACACAAAACAGTTCCTCGATGGAACGTAAAGCTTTATGAATGAAAATTTGAAATTTAGAAGTGTACCTACTACTCATGAAATTATGAATGAAAATAATTTTCCGCGTAAAAGTACTACATACATACATACTCGTATCTTCCTATTATATTATTGTAATACGGTGCCTTTAGATTTCTCGATGGAAAGTTGTGGGGTAGTCAGTTTTTCTTTCATTCTATACGTATTTTGGGGTGCTGAATCCGAATCCGAGGTTTGCCAACAAAATTTCGTGACGGAACATGGCGAAAAATGGGTAAAATGGCGAAAATATTCCTTTTCTGGCGATTTCTTTATAAGAACTCGAAAACTGACAACTTTCGTAAGTTATTTTTCTACGCAAAATTAATGTACATAAAATTTACTACAAAATTGCGATATAAAATTTTTCTCTAAAATAAATAGCAACGGAGCTGTCAAGGTCCAAAAAATGGCCAAATTTTCTTATTGTTTTACATTACGAGAATCGAAAATGTATTGAAAAAGTTCACCTTGTTGCCTTCATAAGCAAATTTCAAAAATTATTCTTTAAATTCATGAGTCATATTTTACCTCGTTGGAATCAGAAAACACAAAGAAAACTATTAACGTAATTTTTATTTAAAAACACCGTGAAATATTTGAGCTAGACATGTTTAAATAATTTTATTTAAAAATATAGTAATTTGTTTAGGCTAAAAATGTTTAAACCTTTTTAGCGTAAACATTTCACTATATTTTTAAATAAAATTTGTCCTGAATCCTTTCTTCATGTTTACTGATTCCAACGAGGTAAAATATGTATCATAAATCTGAAGAATAATTGTCAAAATTTGGTGATAATTCTAACAAGGTGACCTATTCTCCATACATTTTCCATTCTCACAATTTAAAATAACGAGAAAATTTGGCCAATTTTTGGAGCTTGACAGCTCCGCTGCTAGTTATTTGAGAGAAAAATTTTATATTGCAATTTTGTAGTAAATTTTACGTACTTTAATTTTGCATAGAAATAACTTACAAATGTTGTCAATTTTCGAGTTCTTATAAATAAATCGCCAGAAAAGGAATATTTTCGCCATTTTACCAATTTTTCGCCATGTTCCGTCACGAAATTTTGTTGGCAAACTTCGGATTCGGATTCAGCACCCCAAAATACGTATAGAATGAAAGAAAAACAGACTACCCCACAACTTTCCATCGAGAAATCTAAAGGCACCGTATTACAATAATATAATAGGAAGATACGAGTATGTATGTATGTAGTACTTTTACGCGGAAAATTATTTTCATTCATAATTTCATGAATAGTAGGTACACTTCTAAATTTCAAATTTTCATTCATAAAGCTTTACGTCAATTTCACCAAGCCCTGCAAACATGCGACACAAAAAGTGATACTTCGACGAAAAATTTTAGCCACCCGTGAACGCGTCGCTGCTTTGCATTTACATACATATTCATAGAACTTGCAAAATTTTCCACCAGCGTTACATACATACGGGACTTGGATTCTACCAGTATTATGTAATGGAATATTATAAGAAGTGGTCATACATTATTGGGACCATTTAATTAATTCATTATCACAAAGAAACCTTAAGACTGTCTTATGACTGTCTTATGACCTTATGACTGTCTGGAGCAAGTGAATCAGTATGTATATCTGGGAAGTTTGTTTACTAGAGATGGACGCTGTGATGGAGACATTGAAAGAAGGAAGCTGGCCGGTACTAGGCCGAATGGTGCGCTCGGTCCGATTGTTAGTAGTAGCAATGTGTCTATGAAAGCAAAAGTGCTAGTGCACAATGCTGTCTTGGTGCCGACCCTGATGTATGCTAGTGAGACGTGGACGTGGATGAAGAAGGATGAATCAGGGTTGAATGCAGTAGAAATGAGGTCATTAAGAAGAATGTGCGGGAAAACGCTGAGAGATAAGATAAGGAATGAGGTTATTAGGGAAATGAGTGACTGCAAGACTGGTGTAGTGACAAGAATGAAAGTAAACAAACTAAGATGGTTTGGGCATGTTGAGAGAATGAATGATGACAGGATGACAAAAAAGATATATCTGAATGAGCGAAGAGGGGTGAGAAGGCGCGGCCGTCCGAGACTGACCTGGTCCGATCATGTCGACCAGATCCTCAAGGATGGACGCGTTTTGAGTAAAAGGAATCGGAGAGCGTGTATGACTAATTGCATGAATGTGACGGAAGCTAGGAGTGTGTGTAAGGATAGGGCTGTCTGGCGCTCTGTCCTCTCTGCCTACCCTGCAAGGGATGTGGCGTGAGGGTATAGATAGATAGAACCTTAATTAATTTGAATGACATAAGCCGTCATGTAATATAAGAGCTTTCACTTCCGGTCTGACGTGTTCTTTTTATAAAATAATATAAAATATAGAGCTAGGTACATTATAAATACAAATTTATTTTGTTTTTTGGTAAAAATGGAAGCTTATCTTAAAGCTTAGGAAGAAAAGGGAAATGGAGGAAAAATGAAACGTCAATCTGTAAAGGATTACATGACGTCACTCCATACTCCATACAATATGTGAGGCAATAACAAGAAGAAACCAAACCAATATAGGCTCCAATAAAATACAACTAACTACACATAGGGCTGCCACCTCTCCGGGTTTGACACGGAATCTGCGGGTTTGGATGGTGTTCTACAGGCTCTGGGTTAGCATCGTATATCTCCGGGTCAGACTGGGTAGTGAGACAGTGGCTTAACTATCACCGGACAGCATCCCCTCCTGACCTTTATAAATAAATAAATATTTTTTTAATATGCAGAAAAACACACATAATATATACAAACTACAAATAAGTCACTCCACTAGGCAATGCCTGTCTCGGAGTGACTCAAACCAACAATAAAAGTATACATAAACAATCATACATCATCACTCTCAATCAAATCAACACAGGCACTCAACAATCTCACTATTCTCAATCAAACTAACATTATAGTATACCTATTATTAAAATCCATTAAATCTCATTAAAAAGTAAACTGTTTAATCCAAACCTCGCCTGAAGCCCTAACTTTTTGATGGATGTAGTATTACTGTTTCTTTTTATAGAAAATAAATATGTTTACACCACGACGTTCTTTGCTCAATTTCACAAAAATTTATCTCACAAGAGTTTTTCATCCACATTTGTACTCCAAGAAAAAATACACATTTTTTTCCGAAATCTCCTTTTTTGAAAGGTGGTAGCCCTAACTACACACCAGTATATGCCAAGGTAACATAATATTAACATGTACTCTGCCGCCCTAAGCGAGAACCACGCATTAACCAAAATGTTGAAACTGAGGTAATCGCGAAAAACATATTGTATCGCGGTTCTTGTAAATAATTCATATGTCACCACACCATACAGTTTATGATTCTTTATGTACAATACGATATGCCTTACTGTTATTACATCTCTGTGGGGTAGACAGGGAAATAGAGTATTACATTTGAATATTTTTTATAATAAAACTACTCAATCCTCATCCATCAATGATCCTCCCTTGTAAAGTTAATATAAGGCAAAAGGAGGTGGAGGTGGCGGGTACAGCACCCCCCACACAGTACATCAGTAGCCTTCAGACCCACAGACTGTTGCCCAAAACGAAACCAATTTATTTTTTGGCCCATGGGTTGACCTCTTTGAGATTTAGTACAAGGGAGAGGGTTACTTGGACTCTTATTGTAGGATAGAGGATTGAAGACCCAGCTGTTAATATTCACTGTTATTTCTAAAGTATCTTATCACAATTCACGGTTAAAATAAATTATATATATTATACCAGCCATGGAATATTTAGGAACTTCCTGTAGCCATATAATAAAACCTACTGATTTTACAATTGTTACTGATGCATTTACTATTTTGTTCCTGTTCTCAAGCACGAGCAATGTTAAAGGACAGAGTTAGTCTGAAGTACCTAGATATTACACTCAACCACATATCCAAGGGGGGGGGTAGTTGGGATCTATCCTCCCCCCCCCCCCCCCCCGAAATCTGGCGCATAGGACGGACGGAACGATTTTTCTCTGTGTTGTGGGATGTCAGGGTTCCAATGAAATAATACAGCAATTTACACCCGAAATTACGATGCTATTTATTGTCTGGTTGACATTCCTCAACAGTTAAAAACAATTTGTCAATTATACAATTTAAATTATACAATGTACTAATGTCGTGTCGCTACCGCGTCTGATATACAAAGTGAACTGATTGATTGAGTATCGATATCCCATTAATATATATACTAAATTTAGAGTACCATGTCTTGGACTGGGCTTAAATAAATAAGAGCATGATAAAACATGTCTCTGATGTGTTAGTTCGAGAGATCACATTTTGTACTAACTAAGTAAATATTATTGACTATTCTTCTATCAGTGAAAGTCACATGATAGGTATGTTTATATTACTATAAATCATGCTGTTATGGGATGTTGATACTCATAAGTGCATTAGTACAATCATTGTTGTACTAATACACACATTGATAGACATTTATCAATGTACAATGATATAAATATTGAAAGTCTTGAGTAGATACTACTGAATAAATATGATAGGACAGGGCTGGTCCACAACATCTGGTATCTCGGCGCGCCTCAGTTTTTTTTGTAACGACTTTTTATGCAGATACATACAAATGTAAAAAATTTCGCCTACGAGTACATAGTTAATTTCTTTCACATAATTGTTTGATTGATTACACTTTAAGTGAATATTTTACATTTAGATCTTAAGGAGAACAATAATGTATCTGAATTAAAATTATCAATATTCTTACTATTATATTTACCTTTGGACGTAACGTAACCCATCTCTAACCTGTTAATATTTATGGGATGTGATGTTGTGTGAAGGTGTGTGTGTGTGTGTGTGTGTGTGTGTGTGTAGAGTGGGCAGGTACCCACACCACATAAAATAACATGGGAACTCAATCCAACTCAATTTATTAGCCAATTCAGAGGAAACCTTTCGCTTTTCCTTGAGTATTTTTACATCTTCTTTCCTCCATCATTCATTCAATGGGATTTTACAATAAATAAAGTCATTTTGAAATACACACACAGTGATTTAAAAAGAAAAAGGATCTGGGCTTGCGTACACAAACCTATCAAATACTTTCCTACACACTTTGCAGGACGAATGGTAACGATAATTGTATACTTAATCTTTGTTACTATGAATTTCATAAAACGCTTCTCGCGACCCAAGTATGACGGCACGGTCATTTTACATGGCATTAAGGTTCAAAATAGCGCGAACAATCGCATGATAAAATGGTAAAAATAGCGTTTTCAAAACAATAATCAAAAAACTTTTACGGTTATTCCCTAGATTTTAATGCATATTATCAGTACAAAAAAAATCTCCTCGACTTTCAGGAAACGGGTTTCTGTCTTTCGGAAAAAAGATCAGAGATGTTTTTCACATTTTTTTTTTAGAATTTTTTTTTTTTTTTTAATGAATCTGGGTTTGTCGAAATAAACCCAAATACATCTTTGTACACTTCACAGAAAGCTTTAAAAGCTTGTGTTGTGAAGTGGAGTAGGTCGGGGATTGAACCCGCGCCCACTAGATTAACAGTCGAGCGCGTTACCAACCAGGCTACCGACCGCCTCTACTATACAAGATATAAAAAATCTTTTACGGTTATTCCCTAGATAAAGGTTCAATGCATCTACCTTATTTTGTTCCAAAGCATATTTAGTAACGGTTGTCGAGATATAAGGTCTCCCGTTTTTAATTTTTTTTGAAATGTCGGTATGCCTACTTTTAAATATTTATAATACAAAACGTAAGAAAAAATGGTTTAAATTGAATAGAAATAAATTCCTCAGTAATGACGCCATTCAGTATAATTGAAAACGGTCCGACATTTCAACAACAATCTGAATTCGATTCACTCGAGTGTTAGTTTTTATGCGTCGGGAAAGAAATAAGGAAAATATTGCCATGTGTGTGTGGGGGGGTGGGTCCTTTATATGGCAACCCTCATTCAGCCCGACCAGCCCATTCAATTGGACGCCATAAAAATATAAACGACACCTTCTCCGCTCGAGTCACTTGGCGGGAAAAAAGCGCGCCAACGTAATGCGGCTGTATTGGAAAGCAAAGGTGAGAACTTTGTGACACAAAGGGGCTTTTGGTATAGTCACTACAGTGTAGTAAGAATAACGAAAAAAAAACAACTCAAAAATTACAAAAAACGCTGGATATATGGGGGTTAAATTGATAGATATTGAGGTCCCTTATCGCCCTGCTTCAGTTAGCCCACGTATCCTGTTACACTGTATATATGTATTAATATTATATTAAGTACAAGTACTGAAGGGTAGGTATATTCCACAGGTACCTAGAGACTTGCAAATATTTCATCTTTATTTTGAGACATCCAAATGTCATACAAATACTAAGGAGAGAGATAGAGAGAGAATACTCTTCCCTGACTTAAGAGTCCCTGCGGACTCCCGGCTGTCCGGGACCAGACCTCACCTCAGCCTATCAGGGAATATATTTTATTCACATAATGTCAGGAATCCAACACAAGACATTTGTAACTTATTCATGATGCCTAGGGACAGTCGTGCGCCGTGCGTATTCAAATCAAATTATTACACGTTACAAAAACAATTCATGGACAAAATCGTAGGAAGGAAATAAATAATTTTTTAAAATCACAATTTATGTTTTGAGAGAAAGTCGGAGTTCTCTACATGTTGTAGTTGAATATAACAAGTAGTCATCTCAACAGATACACAGCAAATGATATTGGAGGTCTGGGTTCGATTCCCGGCCGCGCCAAATGGATGGACTGGAATTGGTGAATGTTCTATACACACGCTTTTTTACTGATGAACACAAAAAGCTTGTGGTGGCCAACGCGCGTCTGGCGGAGGCATAAGATGTGTGCTGGTAGTCAGGTAGGTATTCGAGTATGTTGTAGTGTAGGTAGTAGGTACGCAACACACACACACACATATGCAGGTGCAAAGTTTAGAGCATACGTTTAAAAGTAAATTGACCTGTAAGTCCTTCTAACTCTCTCGCCTCCCTGAAGCTCTTAGAGTTTGCCGTGTGTGGTGTACCTAATATATATGTGTAGATCTAGTTTATATTATGCAGGGAGATAAGGGGAAATGGGATGCAGAAAAAGGACGGCAAAATGAAAATCTAATTGACTGGAAATCACAAGTGTAGCCACATGAGTGCCTCTCTGCTCACCCCACAAAGGTGACATAATATTGTAATATAGGGTCTGGTATAAGGAGACCTGATTTACATTTATTTATTCTTCCAGGTTATAAAAATTGAAATATTTAAAAAAAATAGGTATATAATAAATACGTACATACATGCTTAGGATGAAAATCCATTAAAAACACAATTGTTTCACCAAAAAATATTGCCTGCGGCGCTAATTACCTATACCTATTCTTGTGTTAGATATTCTTCATGTAGATAGGTAACTCTATGCTTCCAATTTTACGAAAAATAAACTATGATTTGAACCTTATATTAGGTACATTATGCCTGTCTTATGAATAAAAAGTTTTTCCTGCGGTGCTATAGCACGTTTTTTTTTAAAAAAAACAAACCAAACTTGAAACTACCTACATATCGACTTTCTGCGCTCTGTCTTACCAATAATGCAGCTACCTGCAAATAATTCATGAAGTAACTTTAAATATTTCCCCTCATTCTCCTGGTTTTATGCAAGTTCACTATCATTCTTATATTACATGTCTAATACATATTATTATATTTTATATTGTTATCGGTGTATAATTACCTGTACTAAATAGTAGGACGTGCGGACATACGAGTAATTCTAAAAGTTATTAGATTATTTCACTGCCAAATGTTAATCAAAATATTATACAAGTAATAAATTATTAGGTGTGGTGCTCCTATCATCATAATGTAACTACTCCTTCCTAAGTTTTATGCAACCTCAACGACATCATTTATATTCGTAATAGGGATTCCCCTGTATTCCCAGGCTTATTCTACTCTGGCGGGAGTCTCAGATAGATTTTTTAAATATTTTAATGTAAAGTAACTGATTCTATAGCATTTACAAAACTACCTTTTTCGGATAAACTAGACACACCCAGAGCCATCTAATGAAATTCCCCATAATTAAATCAAAGGACAAGCTTTGAGCTTTCGTGTGCGATGCCTTATTTAGTGTAGGTACACGGTGGGCCTGCGCCGTATCGATTAGGTATCCATTGTATTGTCTGTAGGCGAGGGGGGAGGTGCCTGGCGCGGGGTGCGGGGAACCCTCTGGCTGTCTACGGAGGGTGAGCTGTTTTTTCGTTTTGACGTTTGAGCACCGATTTTATTTATTTTATTTGCCGCTTCTGCCATGTGAAATACATCCGCGTAATATCGCGTGACACCATCTGCTCTGCTTGTATCATCATCATTCATCTAGTTAGTGATTCCATCATCCACCACGCCACACAGCTGACAAGCCTCACCTGAACCTCAGCCTGACTCACAGCACATCACCTGTTGGCTGACATGTCCACCTCGCACTAGGCACTGGGAGACTGAGAGACAAGAGAATACTAATTATATTATGCTCTACTCCCATCAGAATCAGCTTGTTCTGGCCATCATCCTAGCATCGTTTGTTATCTACGTGGTTCACGTGTTTGTGTTCCCCTTGTACGATGCCACGCCTCGTCCCACGGGAGAGTTCAGACCACTTCTATCGCTCGAGAAATCTCTCTGTAAATCAAACTTAAAGACTATTAAAGTGCCACCAGCTTGGAAGACGCATTGTCCCAGAGATGGAATAGTTACGGTGACTCAAGGAGGGCGTCTGGGAAATCAGATCTGGGAATACGCCTCTGTATGGGCACTTGCCAGAAGGACTGGCCTGGAGGCCTACGTACCTCGCTGCATATCCAGAAGTTTGGGTGAGGTGTTTGAGCATCTGTCTGTGCCCCCCCTGGCCTATGTGGGGCACTGCCCCGCCCCCAGGGAGATGGTGAGAGGACTGGATGCTTGGAACAACACGGGACAGAGTATTCTACTCCCGAGGTACGCGGCCCTCCCTGATTTGGTTCTGTCTTGGGCCTCTGATATTCGTAAGGAGTTGACATTTAAACCAATTCTAAGAGAACGAGCGCAACGTCGTCTGGCAGAAGCGGCGGACTATGGAAAATATAAGAACTTTGTGGGAGTTCATGTGAGACGGACTGATTATAGAAATTATCTTTGGAGAACCAGGACTGTCACCCTGGCTGAGCCATCTTACTTCCTGCGTGCCATGAAATACTTTGAGAACAAGTACCAGAGTGTGTTGTTTATTGTGTTGAGTGATGATCCCACGTGGTGCGAGGAGAATATTGTGGGGAACAGGAAGAATGTGAGGATACTCAGTAACTCGGACAGTTCTGCAGCCAAGGATTTGGCCCTGCTGGCCTCCTGCAACCATTCCATCATAGACTACGGAACCTTCGGCGTGTGGGGGGCCATCCTGGCGGGAGGTGAGACTTTAATATACAATATTAGTAGACATTCCTCCCTTAGAGTCGGAGAACTGCTGCCCAACTGGAGGGTCCTGCACTAAATTATATCTTCCATTGTTATTTGTCACTCAGAAACTGTAGGGAAGATGATTATATGATATTAGTAAAGGAGATGTGTGTGTAATATACTGAGATGATCTCATCTTCTAATTGCTGAATATTTCTTATTGTGTATAAGAGACAGAGAGGTTGTCCAGCTATAGATTCCATCTCCACTATTAATATTATAATGTATTGATATTGAATTACTGGGAACATATCTGAGAATCACTGATTATATCAAACCTGTGATTATTATACTGACTGATAGGAAGCACTTCCTCAGTACATTCTGTACTACATGAGGACAGGCAGTCTTGTACACCATACTGCAATATTACTATGAGACAAATGATGTTTGTAATATATAGATAACTGATTATTATATTGGGGACTTGGGGCTCTGAGCTGACAAATAAAATGGAGTATCTTCGTATATTTTTGAAACTTGATTGACAAAAATGATATTCTTATTATTTGTATTATTATTCTGATGATATATTTTATAATATTTGGCATCTTGTTGCAATGTGATATAAAATTTTCTATTTATGAAGTGTATCTACTGTATGTTACTTAGAATTTATATTTAATGTATGATCTGCTCCCCCCAGGTCGACCTGTCATACTGAATAAGACCTAATGTTCATTATATTACATATTCAATAGGGGGGAGGGGGCTATTCTGAATGATTAACAATTAAACATATTCCATGTAAACATTCAATCAATAAAAAATAATATACTTTCTCTAACACGACTGCATCCATAATACAAGTAGTATAACTCTCATAAGTTCAAAGAAGTTGCAATAGCCATCCTGGTTGTCTGTCAGAATTCAAAAAAATCTAGTGAATTTCTACTAAACTGAAATTAATCTGATGAAACAAGCAATACACAGGTGGTATTGTCTTCTGATGTGTCCTCACCAGTGTTGCCATGATCCAAAACTCAAAATCTGTATCTCAAAGTCTGTATAAAATCTGTATGAGATTAATAAGCCAAAATCTGTATAAAAAGGCATAAAAAGCTAAAAAACCTGTATAAATGAAATTTAAAACCAACAAAATATGGTAGTTTATTGAAAAACTAATCTTTTTGAGAAAATAACAGTACTCATGCTTACATAAAAAATACTAATTTCTTTTTGTACTTACATATTTTTACTCATTCTACAAATGAGATTTTCATATATTTACTTATTATCAAATGATAATTGTGAGAGAATCTGTTTCTTTTTTACTTTATTCTTCTGATTTATCATATATTTCTATATATATAAAGCAGAGTAAAATTTGTCATCTGTATTTGTCCCTTCCCGTTGCCTAAAATTTGTATAAATACAGATAAATATGTATATATGGCAACACTGCGGCTCACCACCCAGTGTATGTGTATTATGTATGTAAGTCGTATAAAATATTGGAATCTGTTTAATTGTATAGGAGATTGTCTGAACTGCTATATTGAATGATAAATCTTCTTATTATATAAAATATTCATATAACTCTACACAACATAATGACTGTATCTTTTTTAAATGACATTAAGTACCTACTTACTATATATTTGTATTATTCTACATTAAGATAATAATAAAGTACCTACTTATAAGTATTTCATACATTGGCCAAACTTGTTACCAAAATTTAAAAGAAAGTATTTTGAAATATCTATTTTTTGACGATTTTATTTCACCGACTCGTATATTTCACTGTAAACAGAAATTCATAATATATTTTTAGTTTATTTATTGCATAATTCTCTCCATTCATCTCAACACTGTACAATGTGTTAGATTATTTTACGTACTGAATGTTAATAAGTTTCTAATTTGGATAATTTGTATTTTATTTACAAACCAGACTACAGTTTAAAAACAAACTTCTATATTAGTGGCCAAACAATTATAAGAAAAGAAAGTTAATGTATTTATTTAAAGGAATTATAAGAAAATCACTTGTAAATATTACAGCCCAAGGCACGACCCCAACAGTATATATCCTGTGATCCCCACACCAGGGGTCCGTTCTGTATCTGTTAAAATTCACTCGGTGATTCCTTCGATTGTTTATGGTCCTATTGTTCTCCGTTCTATCATCGGTGCGAGTTAACTGGTTGTGCGATTCAACCTGTTCTATGTGCACAGTTGACACACTCGGTTGTTGCGAATAACACCCAACTATTTTGTTGGGTGACATTCGCTAGCCATAGATAATAGAGTGGTCCGCACGTGCTGTTCACTCACTCTTATTAACACGCGATATGTCTATCCCTTTCTACCAAAGAAGACTACTGCGATATCGCTATCTCGATGTATATCTATCAACTCAATCTTATTAGTATTCTCATGTCTCTATGTCTGTTTGGCAATTCTAATTGGAACAATCATCCAAATGCGTTCTGCTTCGTGCAATAATATCCAGTTGACACGCTGAATGAAAATTAACGATACAAAACGCAGCCCTGCATGGTATAATATAGTAATGAGTGGTCAGGGGAACCCCAGGGAGTGCAGGGAGTGCTAATGCTAACAAGATGTGGCCATAAAATAATACTTGTCACTTGTGTACCTTAATTGATAATGGACCTAACTTATTAAAGTAATAGGCTCCTTATACAAATACATAAGTTAGTACCTAATTATATAACGGAAGTGGAGATATTTCTATTTACTAAACTTATCATATATTTTATATTAATGTCTACCTGTTTATTCTAAGTATATTGTTATTGATTGTTCATTATTTATATTATATTTATATTAAGCCAATATAAAAGTGACAAATTGTAACAATACCTATGATAATAATGAGTGTAATGAATGCATCGTATCACCGCCTCCTAGAGTAGGTACACTAGCCGCGCTGTAACAGTTGGCAACATAGCATAATGATCGCATGGTACCACCACTCCTGTCAAATCTCATAACAGAATATAGTATGTGGTCCATCATACTCGTTGTTGAAGGACTGTTATTCCATACATTTCCTTAGCGACGGAGACGGCAACTTCAACTATAACGTTTTATATAGGTATTAATCCCATATTAAACTTGTGTCTCGCACCAGTGATAGTCTTGACGCTCCTTCGATCATATTGGTTAACATCTGACCAATCACAACGCCTCAGATTTCAAGGGATAAAAATTTTTGGAAATCCACTGTTTGTGAACTGCATGTTTGAGTTTTCACTGTTGCTATTACAACAAGGATGTTTTCTTAGAGAAAGCACTTTAAACAGATCTGTCTAATTTAAGCGGGCACCTAAAGGACACCAGAAAAAATCAGGGCTTGAAAGTAAGTCTTCTAGGTTGCGTACATCTAAACTTCACATGAAATCTGAGGTGTGATTAACCAATAGGATCGAAGGAGCGTCAAGACTATCACTGGCGCGAGACGCATGTCATATTAATCCTACATCATGGCTAGAGAAAGAAAGAAATGTCAAGGTGGCGGTTATTGTATATTTCTACTTCCAGTAAACATGATTTGGTTGACATACAATTATATGTATTGATAATGTTGTCACTTTTGTTGCGGTAGAATTTAGTAGGTAATACTATTGATATATTTTGTATAATTGTGTTTGTTATATTGATGTTGTTTATTCTACCTACTTGTATTTCTTCACATTACATTATCTTTTATATTCTATATATTGTGTCAGACATATTATATTAAGCTTGTGAATGTTCAAATAATTTATGATAATTTTATCTTGTGTTAAAGACATTTATACTTTCACTAAACTTACTGAATACTGAAATGCAATTCTTACCTGAGACAAATTATTATTATTATTCAGTGGATTTGTAAGTCAGTAGAGGTACCTACCTACACGAGTCTTTAAATATTAAATTTAATATACAAATTTATTGATAAATACCCGGTAATTGAATATAACAAGTATTTATCTCAACAGATATACAGCAAAGGATGGACTTTCCATCGACTGATCGATCACATTAAGCCAGCAGACGATCAGTCATATGCCTGGTGGAAAGTCCATCCTTTGCTGTATATCTGTTGAGATAACTACCTACTTGCTATATTCAACTACGACATGTAGAAAATTCCGATGTTCTCACAAAATTTTCAAAAGTAACCTAGTATTTGTTTTATGTTTGATGAGAAATTCATATATTTACTTAATGTTAAATTAAAGTACCTAATGTCTATATTATAATCAATGCCTGTGCCAAACAACATATTATATATTGTATTATATATCACTCTATTTATATATTTATATCACACATTATTTTTTCTACTCACAGCTGTCTATATTCCATTACATACTCACTTGTATTATATATTAGCTAAGACTTTATTCTTATTGTATTAACTTGAGATTAGTACCTCCCACCATAATCTGCTTGTGACTTCAAGAATTAAAAACTCCATAGTAAAAAAACCCATACAGATAGTAGGTGACAGTAGGCACTATTGAATAACACAACTCATATTATACAGAAATAGTTTATTAATCTTGTAGGTTTTCGCAGTGTGATGAATCCATATCTTCCTTGTTGGTTCTTCGGGTTTCCTTACTGCGTGTAGAGTAGTTGAATGACCGAACTTTCGGCAGCGATACTACTGCCATCTTCAGGATAAAGTAGTTATTCAACCACTCTACACGCAGTAAGGAAACCCGAAGAACCAACGACGAAAACAGTTTATTGTTTCACAATATCATCCCTAGTTATAGAATCTTATACAAATACAACATAAATGAGAAAAACAATGTTGAATGTTGATAAATACATCAGCAATACGCAGTTAAATCAATTGTGTTGTAAGATTCTACTAACCTAACCTAACATAACCTTACCTAACCTAACCTAACCCAACCCAACTACAGTACCTGGAGTCATCAGATCTAAACCATTTCTAACTTGAAGACTGCAGTTTTGTCACATTGACTCATTCACCTACTGCAATGATTCCAAACACCTCTTCATCCATTTTATATTCTCTATAGGAACATTAGTGCACACCTGTTGCTAGTTTCTCCATACACATTACACAATTATGATGACATGGTTAGATGTACTGCAGTACTGTTTGTTTAGAAAGATAAAACTACATTTGTTTATTATCAGTTAGGTTAGTAATGTATGTATGTATGTGTAGTGTTGTTGTGTATTTGTGTGTATGTATTAGTGTGTATTTTTAGTAAAACTGACTGAATAACCTGCTTACTGGTAGAGTGTGCGACCATATGATATGATACAATGTATGAAGGATGCTAGATAGGTCTGGTATATGTGTGTGTGTGTGTGTACTAATATACTGAATGCTTAAAGCTGTTAGTGTGTGTGTGTGTGTGTGTGTGTGTGTGTGTGTGTGTGCATAGGCCCGAACCGAGGACTTGCACTCATCAAAAACATGAAATATAATACAATTGTAAGGACAAACATACGAAGAGAAACATGAGATGGAAAACAATAGTATAGGGAATAAAGTAAAAATAGAAATACATAGTTATCTCAACAGATATACAGCAAAGGATGGACCTTCCATTAGGCTTATTACTGATCGTCAGCTGGCTTAATGTGATCACTTGGTAAATATAAATAGATGTTATTCCAAACTCAATGAAGTGATCTTATATTCCCATTACACACTACATCACACCACTGGCTTACAGAATGAACAGATTGTATGAATGACAATTATTATCAAAACATTTATATGTATTTCTCTATTATATAGCTAGTTATGTAATTTAATATATTATGTATTAGTATATAGGCGACTATGTACCTTAATGAAATCAAACATCACTTTCCTATTGTTATTTCTGTCTGAGAGTTTTCAGGTGCAGTAATTATTTTGTCTGCACATAAAATATTGAAGTAATGTTTCCATCTTGGCATCAGAATTCCACTGGGAACCCAGTGAAGACCTCGCACATACCTCAGGTTTTCTTCTTCTTTACTTCTGTTAGACTCAAGAGTCTCCTCAATTCAAAACAGAATATTGTTGTATCACTCTGACTCAGTCAGTAGTCCGTCTAGGCAGGAACTGGTCTCACTCTTATTAATGAAGTTTCACTTGCAATAACTATGTGCGAAATACCTTTGTGTAATTATCTGATAGTGCTTTGATAAATAATTTCACATTAGCGCTTTAACTTGAAGTAAATTGAACGCAGCCACACTTGGGATATCTGATTTATACATTTATAATCATTATAGTCACAAAGGGAGCTGATCTCGGAGCGGTGAATTGTAAAATATGTTTGATCAAAACTGCTGTTCTTGCCTCTCATACGAGAATATTACAGATTGCTGTATTTGAATTGAAACCATGTCACTTTTCATATTAAAAATTTCCATGAGTTACGGCTGCTTCTGTTGCCATGGTAAGGGCCTATATGCACTGAGCCAAAAACGTTCTATTTTCGCTTCAACTTTTTCAAATTTCGTATGAGAATGTTAGCGTGAAATAAGAATAACGTAAACGACAATGTGAATTGTACCTTTTTAAAAGAAACCTGGGAAGAAATTTAAAGATCTAAAACAGTCAATTTGTTAAGATTATAATCACCGGTATTTTGGCTAAATTATACTTCTATACCTGAAAAACTAAACGGAAAATCGTCAGATCCCGTAAATCTCTGGGGTACTTTCGGAATATTTTTTTATTCGAGGAGTTTCCAAATATTGTAATTATTTTAAATGAGCCAATCTATAGTTCATACTTTCATCTATCCCTGTCTTCAGTTTCAAGACGATTCTCTCAGTATTGGCTGAGAATGATTCAAGGCGCCGAAGCCGGATGACAGCATATAGGAACTTAATATCTTATAATGTGTTTGATGGACAGATTGCTGCTTTTGATACTGAGACGAATACAACTCATGTTTTTGTCTATAAACAAAATATTAAATATAGATACAGGATGATTGCTTTGTTGTGTAATATACAGGATGGTCGCTCCCCTGCAGTAATATACAGGGTGATGAGAGTGAAACATAATATTGTGGGAAAATATTTGTGTTGAATTATTATACTTGTTGATATTTGATGTAAGTGAATAGTACTTGGTACCTACCCACGCCTACTACATATTATATTCTTATATTAAATGTATTGTTTATTTATTTATTCTGCTATTGTGTGTACATCTTTGTGTCAAAATAAAAAGTACTGCAAACATATTATATTCATACAAATAATTCTGCTCTTGTTATTAACATTCCTCTGTATATGTTACCTCCCTGTGTGTACAAAGTACCGACACACAACTTAAGGAAGAAGCCATTACCTTCTGATTGGAATGAATATCTCTAACTATCCCCTTATGCCTCATGCTTAGGGACTGGAAAAAATTGCTTATTTTTCGAGAATTGTGGTGTTATTTTTTTGCAAAAAGGGGTATTATTTTTCACAATTTTGGCAAAATGTGGTGAAATTTTTCATACATTTATGTCATTAATGTGGTCAAATTTGTATCTTTTAATACAAGAATATTTTTTTTTTATCGTGAACAATATTTTATACAAAAATCCCTAAAACAATAAATTTGAGAAAAACAAAAAACAGCTCTTTGTAAGGCTTTTTCAGTATGGTTCTTCTTACTTTCAAAGCCACATTGCTAATGTTTTATAATGATAATGTTTCAATTACGGTTTTTTCCAAAATAAAGGTCGAATTTATCATCAAATATGTGAAAATTTGAGTTATTCCTACAGAAGGGTTAAAATTTGCGTTATATGTGTAAAAAGCACAAAATTCACAAATAAATTTGTTTTATCGCGATGGGGAAATTTTCCAGTCTCTGCTCGTGCCATGTCCACCGGGGGCAAGCAGAGTGGGCAGCCATATTCTTTGCACTCATTGCTTCCATCACAGCCTATGGTGCTGGGACACTGACACAACCCAGCACAGCTATACATCGTAAAATAAAACTGGGGTGGAAAAATACATGCATACATTATTCAGAATGTTGTAAAATCAATTGCAATAATTTAATACTTATTAAAGTAAGTTCAATGTGAAACACATTAACATTAAACAATTGTAACATTCTCAAACCCCAAGAGTTACAGTGGCAGTGGTGTCAACTCCTCAGGCATTGTGTGCAAGCGAATCTGCTTCTCTACCATAAGATCCACCAACTCAGCAAACTGGGGGGGAAGATGGACACAACCCAATCCATAGAGACCCTGCAATACACACAGAACAATATATATAGTGTGTGTGTGTGTGTGTGTATTCACACTAGGTACTACATATAGTATGCCACGTCCCTTGCAGGGTAGGCAGAGAGGACAGAGCGCCAGACAGCCTATCCTTACACACACTCCTAGCTTCCGTGACATTCATACAATTTATCATACACGCTCTCCGATTCTTTTTACTCAAAACGCGCCCATCCTTGAGGATCTGGTCGACATGATCGGACCGGGCCAGTCTCGAGCGGCCGCCCTTCCTCACAGCTCTTCTTTCACTCAGATATATCTTTTATGTCATCGTGTCATCCTTCATTCTCTCAACATGCCCAAACCAATATAGTATTTACAGAATATAGTAGTAACCTTATCCCAGGGACACTCATCCAGTGCTCTGTACAGCACGCCCCTGACAGCCTCCAGGGACAGCACGGTGTGGTGCTCGGCTATGAACACCAGCCACATCTTCCATATGAGGGAATGCCTGCGCAGGTGTGGGTGGCTGGTCAAGTTGCTCAACAAGTTCACCAGGCGGTTGCTGTGGCCCACCTGCCAACTCTCCTCAAATAATGGAACTGCACAATAATACATACTGTAGATATATAACTTATCAATCAATCAATATAATGTACTGAGTATTTGTAGGTCGTGACCGGACAAAAACCCATAAGAATATTGCTCAACATGAATAAATCCCAAAAAAGACAAAAGCCCTTTAGAAATATTGTCAATAAGTTCAAATCTAAATGGATTTTGAAAATAAAATTAATTGTATCTATTAGCATACGATTTCTTTCAGCGCGTTAGAAACTACCATAGATTAGAAAATAAACAAATAAATAAGGGGATCTAAAATGGGATAGACAATAACATAGTCAACATTTAATAAATAATTCACCTACTGGAATCCAATGTGAAAGTTTGGGCTTTTTTCTGTGATGATATTTCATAAGGGCTTTTATCTTTTATGGGATTTATTCATGTTGAGTAATATTCTTATGGGTTTTTCTCCGGAGACCATGTGTAGGTAGGTATATAGGGACTCCCACCTTCCTTCTTGTAGAGATGAATGAAGTGTTGGAACAAATAGGCTATAGCGAGCATGGCCGAGGGTCTGTCGCTCTTCCTCAGGGCGTCTGGGATCCTCCACTTCCCCACGGGGCCGCTGCCCCCCCACACCTCCCCGCAGCGCCAGGCAATGCTGGAGTTCTGAGGGAACTCCTCCAGCATCTCCCGGAAGAGACTCTCCTGGAAGTCCACATTGTCTCTACTCATCTCCTCTCTCAACTTGGAGAATGTTGCCATAATAACACACTCCAATACATTCTCTCTCAACCACTGTTTCCTGTAAACATATGGAATATATTTTAGTTGAGAGAATAACAGATGACAGGATGACAAAAAAGATATATTTGAGTGAGCGAAGAGGGGTGAGGAAGCGCAGCCGCCTGAGACTGACCTGGTCCAATCATGTCGACCAGATCCTCAAGAATGGACGTGTTTTGAATAAAAGGAATCTGAGAGTGTGTATAATAAATTGCATGAATGTGACGGAGACTAGGAGTGTGTGCAAGGATAGGGCTGTCCAGCGCTCTGTCCTCTCTGCCTACCCTGCAAGGGACTAGGCGTGAGGGTATAGATAGATAGATACATTATATTATTATGCACTTATAGTTAACACCCACAGGTACATTACATGACTAACCTCTTACTATCCAGCTGATTGACTTCATCCTTTGGCACGTGTGTTGAAGCCCTAATTTTATTATAAAACCCAGTGAAGGTCACGGCCGCCTGAGTGAGGAACACAAACCACGCGTGGCAGCACAACCACTCGGCTGTGAGGTCGGGGAGGAAGTGCTCCACTAGGGACATGTCACGGTTGTAGTCAGACAGGGACAGGAGTACACTGTCTGTTCCTCCTGTGAACTGAATATATAATGCAACATTTACTATGAGGAGTGGGAGTGGGAGTGAGACAGCACTATATCCTCATACCATAACATGATGTAGTTTACCTTCTCCAGAGCATCCTGTACATTCTCCTCACTTGGTGGCGCAGCCATGTCACTTGGTAGTGGCAGTGGCTTACACAAGGCCAGAGCCACTAGACTATTGACTGCCTTCATAACACCCCCATCCTCTGATCTCACCACCATCTCCACATAACACCTGAACAAAATAAAATCAAAGCAATATCAGAATATTTTGAAATTTTGAGAAGAGATAATGCAATACAACAGTTGCAAATAACTTTCCGTAATGGTGCCACTGCTGACTAAACACTTAATAATTACCTGATGGCATGAGTCCTCACTACACTCTTCTCTGTTGGCAAACACCTGAGTGAAGTCTCCAGTACCTTGAGTCCTCTCTCCAGCCCAAACACCTGAGCCTCAAACGCAGCAAACTCACAGAACAACAGCACGTCCTCAGGATAACACTTCAATACCTCCTTAATGGCTTTACGGACCACACTGAAGGCTGCCTTCTGTTCCATTGTCTCCTTCCATCTAAAGTATCATTCAATGAATTATAACTCCCCTTCATGTTCAGTAATTCAATATAACAATTCAATATACGTGAGACTTACCTGAGAGTAATGAGAATAGTTCTCTGTAATCTGATCCACCAAATCAGGATGGATGTAGTTTCTTTATCTGAGAACCACTTGGCTGCCTGCACCATGAAGGAACTCACAAACTTATAGTAGCCTGAAATATACATCAATCATTATAATACAGAAACCTTCAATCCAGCGGATTGTTTGCTACAAGCCAAGTCATGATGTACAGCAGAAGAGATTTGAGATATTATACGAGTATGCTGTATGGTTACACTTACTAGAATTGACATCGAGATAATTAGGTTGTTCACTGAAGTCCTTGATGATATTAGCTATGAGTTTGTATTGCACGGGGTCCCCACTCGCCCCGGTGTGGTGCGCGGACGCGAGGCCCAGGAGGGAGTAGAGAAAGGGGAGGCAGCACTCTATGGAGTCACACTCCCACCCCAGGGGCACCTCACCCTGGCCCAGGGCACACAGGGCCGTGTGTCTCGAGGGAAGCAAGGGGACCTTGTACAATCTGAAATCAATTATTATTATTTAATAACTACAATATAAATATAAAAGTATTTATCTAATGCCACACAAAATCTAGGCTAATTAGAGTGTAAAGGGTTCTGCTAACATTTCATCAACAACTTAATTAATAAGACATTATACTATGTATGTGTATACACCACACACCTCATGATATTAACAACCAAAGCAAACTGGTGTTGAGGGATCGTAATGGGGACTATATAGTCAGCCACATCACTGGAGAACACTTGTCTCTGTGGGTCTTCTACTACGTCTCCTCCTGCACCCACACCTGCACCTAGGGGAAGCCAATGATGATGACAACGTAATGTCTCCACTCTGCACCACACTGTCTGAGTTGGAAGACCACTAGACATTATCTGGAACACAAATACACTGTCTTTATACATCTCCTCTCAGATACCCCGCCTGAGACAGTAGCAATATATAGAACAATCACTTACCACAGCTTCATTATCCATGAGCGTCTGGTCATCTTGTGGAGGCAGGAGAGTCTCCATATTAGATTGTGTCATATTGAGTTCCAGATTCATCTTCACTAACATCCACAGCTCCTCCCACAGCCCTGCCTGACGCAAGAACAATCCCAGGCGGTATGTCAACTCTACAATTACACATTAGATAATAATATATTATATACCTACTATGGACTTACTGTACAGCACAACCAAGTGAATATAACTTTACCAATGTGAGTCTTCTGGTAGTCACTTCCTTGAGTCCTCACTAAGGCCTTCACAGCAGCACCATACATTTCCTTTACAGACCCAACAGAACATAAAGCCATGGAGCACTGGACAGCCTCGATGTACCAAAACCAAACACGAGACAGGAGGATGGGATTTAAACCTATAAATTTTATTAGAATATATTATGTACTACAATAAAGATTACATCTGGATGGCATTAGGATCATGAAATTACTGTCTCTGGTGATACAATGACTGTAAGATACTGATTTCATACTGTTGTATGTTTTCTCATTTCCAGTATAGTTTATTGGTTTATTGATGAGGTATATTAATTACCAGGCATTGAGACGAGTCCCTTTAAGGCAGCCAAGTATTGTTCATTGGGAAGACACAACTCTGAGATCTCCACTTGTTTACTCAGCAACTCCACGCTATTGTAATTAGTCTCCAAAGCCTTCTTTAAGATGGACAGCTGCTTGGCGTAGCAGGAAGTGCGAGCGCTGGACTCACTGGAGCGCTTATTATAAATGTCAAACAGCATGCGGTCCTCCTGCAATACAATATTCATTATTCACCGAGCTGTCTTGTGTACTGTGTAATGTATACAACATGAGTAGGGTTGCAAGACATCCCGGTTTACCGGGATCATAACCGGTTTTATGCCTCATGTCCCGGTGTCCCGAACAAACCTTTCGGGACGCCTAAATGTCCTGGGTTTCGGAAAAGCTGGTATATTTTTAGGATTTCTATCATTTGTGGTATTTTTGACAGTTTATATACAAAATGATGTAAAAAACAAACAAAGTTACCCATTAGCGGTTCATAAAATTTCCGATTTGCCGTGGTTTGCCTACTATAAAATAACAACCAGGGTTATCACTGCATTCATTTGTCTAAAAAATTACGCATGCATCTTTCGCATGCTTTTTAGTGCATTTTTTATAAGGTAAAGCTTTCACACTCGAGGGGTGGGCGGTGAAAACGCGCTTCGGTTGTCCCGATTTGACTTCCAAGAAATCTGGCAACCCTAAACATGAGGAAGTTACATAGGGCGTAATATTAGAATTACCTGTAGTTTGACATACTTGAGCCACACCTCCACATCATATGGATTAGTATGGAGAGCTTTATTAAACTGTGCAGTCTTCTCTATGAGATCCTCTTCTATCCTGGAGTCACTCCATGCAATGCCACTGTCTGTGATGTCAATGTACTCTGTGTTGTAGTTCCTCCCCTTCACCTGCTTCTTCTTCCCCCCCCTACACGCCCCTCCCTCATCCTCAGGAGCGACGTCATAATCTAAACTCCTATTGAAATATCTTATGAGGGGTCTCTTCACTGTCGCCTTGTCTGATGGGTTGCTTGCCTCACCGAGAAGTACATGTTTATATTCATATCTGGAAATAAAAGAGGAACATGATACTATATCCATCTATCTCTCTCTCTATCTATACTCTCACACCACGTCCCTTGCAGGGTAAACAGAGAGGACAGGGCACCAGACAGCCCTATCCTTACACACACACCTAGCCTCCGTCACATTCATGCATGTAGTCATACTTGCTTTCCGATTCCTTTTACTCAAAACGTGTCCCCATCCTTATGGATCTGGTCGACATGATCTGACCAGGTCAGTCTCGGGCGACCCTCTTCGCTCACTTAAATATATATTTTTTTGTCATCCTGTCATCTTTCATTCTCTCAACATGCCCTGTACATCTTAGTTTATTCACTTTCATTCTTGTCACAACACCAGTCTTGCAGTCACTCATTTCCCTAATAACCTCATTCCTTATCTTATCTCTCAGCGTTTTCCCACACAATCGTCTTAATGATCTCATTTCAACTGCATTCAACCCTGGTTCATCCTTCTTCGACCCCGTCCACGTCTCACTAGTATACATGCATATCCAGCCCAGCTCAATACCCCAAGGCACAACTAAAGAAGGCATAAATAGTATATAATATAAGAACTAACTGTGGTCTGGCTGGGTTGTATAAAGTAGACACCCTGGAGTTGCCATATTCTATCTTATGATCTTCATAGTAATCCACATTATAGTCTATGGTCGTGTGATATTTATATTTCTCATCATCACTCTCCCTCTTGGACCTCTTCTTTTTCTTCTTCTTACTGCTTTTCTTCTTCCTCTTCCCTGTACTGCCGAAGCTAGAGTTGGCGCTGGTGTCTCCCAGACTGGACGCCTGGGAGGAGCCATCCTCCTCCTCCTCCGGGGAGTCGAGTAATCTGGATTCTAATTCCGGAGATAATGTCACACTGTCTCCTTCTATTTCCTCCTCTAAATTAAACACAACACTTGAAACATCACCTGAAACACAAAACAGTACATTATACTAGCTATATTTCTTCAATACCTGTACAGCCCTGGCAGGGCAGGGCAGGGGTACCTGAACTGAACACAGATACAGTTAGACTCAGGGGAAATTATTCACGAATGAATATAACATGGAGAAATGCCATTGAATTAGAGTCCATCAAGAAAGACATTCGATGAGGTTGCTTGCTACGGGAAGCTTTTTGGCAACCACAGCAGCAACACTAATTGTAGTATTAAATGGCATAAGTTGGACAAGATAAAACTTTCGTAAGCACAAAAGGATTCACATTAACTGAAAAATAGTTACCTTCGCTAGCATAAGCTGGAAAAAGCGCCATAATGATCAATGTAATGAATCTGCTTAAATCTCGTCACTATAATTTGTGACTTACAAGTAATATCGTAGACGAACACAACTCACAATGATAATCGACAATCGAGAGTATAATAAGAGGTAAATTATTTATATACTAGCAATATACTTTTGACCACTTCGCCCGTATTTCGCTTCGAGTTTGTTTTTAGGTTTGTTATTGTCGTTTACGAGTTTTGTGTTTGTGATTGTGACAGCGGCGAGTGACAGGTGGTGACAGCAATGTGACAGCCGGCGAAAACCGCAGCGTAGTGTTGCCATAACAAACACAAAATAATACAAACCACAATAAATTTGCATTATTAAATTCCGTGATAACCGAGTGATGCTTCAAAAACAGTCAATTTATACACAAAAAAATAGATTGAGAATATTTTATCTAGTACATTATGCAATGACTGCCAAATCTACGTAATGCAATGTTTATTTTATTATGCTGAAATAAGATAATAATTATCGTATATCTGGCAACAGCTTGACAAATTAAACGTCATTAATGTCAAACGTCAAACTGTTATCTCTGCTAATCTTTAGCAAAGTAAAGTTATAAAGTGTTGTGTTTTATATTTTGGTATATACGTATAGTGTTTCATATTAGTTTAATAGTTTAATTTATTGTTTGAACGGCGCGTGCATTTAATTACGTTCGTGTCTTGTATCATACATCACATAGTAGTTGAATATACCGCATAGTTTTATAACATAGCTCAGAGATTGGTTGTGTAGAGTCGCATTCTGCCACTTTTTATGCAGTTAAGGCGACTGTCTGAAGTACAAATGTTTTCAAAACAAGTTTATCGAGTAATTAAAAATGGTCCCAAATCATTCCTCTCCTCACAGACATCTAGACACATTACTTGTACATCTACTCCAAGTTTGAAGGTAAGGAATTACTCACTTTATTCTAATAAATAACAATAACTGGATTATGTGATGGTAGATTCTAAGTGTAGGAGTAGGAGATTAGGTCCACATCCAATGCCAAGCCAGTGAATCTACAATTAATTATAATTTTACTAACATAGTGTACCAATACAAGTAGGCATTATATTTTCATTCCTTAGATGTTAATTATAATATTGCTCTGGCTTCATACAGGGTGCTCTGTTGTATGATATTTCGGAACTATTGTCAAAGCGCGGCCCCATTCAATGTCTAGCTTATTTTGTTTTTAACACTTTTTTAAAACACAATAAACTTTTTGCAGGAGTGACATTTCAAGTCCAAAACATCGTAAATTTACTAAATTTGTTTAAAAAAAAACACAATCTGACTTTCTGTGCCCTCGTCCGGCCCCACCCGCAGTCGAGCCGAGTGAAATGATATCGTTTTTAGCACTTTTTTGAATAAAATAAAAAAGTTTTTCACAAAAAGTGCAGCCGCACTTCGACAATAGTTCGTATATTTCCGTTGAATTGATATAGTAAGTGCTGTGTGTGTGTATGTGTGATGATATTGCATTGCAGGTAAAGGAAGGTGAGAGAGAGACTCCTCTGGTTGACAGGTTTGGGCGGCACCACACGTACCTGCGTATTTCTCTCACTGAGAAATGTAATCTAAGATGTGAGTTGTATTATTTGTTTACTAATTCACTTTATATTGACTGCCTAATGAATGAAACACTCCAGCCCACTTAATAACTCGTTAATTAATGGTTGTGTCTTATGTAATCTATTATATATAGGGCTGCCACCTCTCCAGGTTTGACCTGAAATCTACGGGTTTTAATGGTATTCTCCGGGCTCCGGGTTAGCATCATATATCTCCATCTCAGGGTCAGACTGGGTGGTGAGACAGTAGCTTAACTATCACCAGGCAGACCCCTGCCGACCTATATAGTACTATGAAAATCTGTTACTCTCATTAAAAATTAAAGTTTCATCAAAAAATTCGCCTGCGGCGCTACCTTTTCGATGGGTTTAGTATTATTATTTATTGTTACAGAAAATAAATATGTTTACACCACGAATTTCTTTGCTTGATCTCACAAAAAATTTCATTTTACGAGTTTTTCTTCCACATTTGTGCTACAACAAAAAATATGTTTATTGAATAAAAAAATACATTTTTTTTTCGATATCTCCGGGCTTACCCTCTTTGGAAGGTGGCAGCCCTAATTATACATATCTGTGTGAGATGAAGTGTTTACTACGACTTGAATTGTCTCGGGAGTGTGTAGTGGTAGTTGTATTGCATGCCCTGTAACTGTTATATAATGTACTAGCTGAGTTACCCGTGCTTCGCAATGGCAAATTTAACAAACCAACCCGGCATACTTTGTGACTTGTGACTTAAGATCTGAATTTCTTTTCCAACACTCTTTCATACGATATCACACTCGACCTCACACAACCCTTGGATCCCCTCATCATCATGGCATCTCCTAGGAAAAGCTTTTTCTCCAAAAATCGGCAATGTTAAGACACAGCCTATATTATCGCAAATGTTATTCTAAATTTTGGCAATGTGGGTGTTATGCGAACACTTACAAAAATCAGACTTTACTTTATATATAAAGATTACATTGTTATAGGTAAGTACTGTATGCCGGAGGAGGGAGTGAAGTTAACCAAGAAGGAGAATCTCCTGACTACAGATGAAGTCCTGCGTTTGGCCGAGTTGTTTGTGAAGCAGGGAGTCACCAAGATACGACTCACGGGAGGGGAGCCCTGCGTCAGGAGAGACATTGTGGATATAGTCAGTGAGTAGCCCTGCTGAGCGTGAGCACTACACACACACACACACACTCCTCGCAATTAATAAATATCTACTATTATGTATAACTTGATTAACTGAAGTGTCGGTTACTTTGAGGATAAATAAGTGGAAAATGATTCTCCACTTTGGTAACAATTAATCAACCATCTTGATATTAATACTGATGTTAGCTGGCAGAGATAAGCTCACCCTAGTGAACTAATATTGTTGCATTTAGTACATGTTATCTTAACATAGATATGTTCACCTAAAGCGTAAAGAAATAAATAATTCTTAGTACCAAATCAAATAATGATGGAATCCTATTCTGCCTACCCTGCAAGGAACATTGTTGTGTTTGTGTGAATAGGGAGACAGAATATTATAATTATACATGAAACATGTTGTGTTAACTGGAGTACCTCAGGGGCCTCACCTCGCCTCCAGAAATTTCATATTTGAAGGAGACATCCTAATTTACCGTTCACAGTAGAAAACAAATTAAACGTACAATTAAGTAGTATAATGATTGAATATTGTTATGTATGGAGGATGTATTTGTGTGGCAGAATGTTTGAAGAGCATGGAGGGGTTGGAGTGTGTTGCCATGACGACCAATGGTCTCACCCTCACTAGGCAGTTGGTCTCCCTGCAGAAGGCTGGGCTGGATCTCCTCAACATCTCCCTGGACACACTGCAGCCTGACAAGTATCACATCATGGCCCGGAGTAGAGTATGTCTCTGTCTCTATCATACCAACATGCATTACATTATAACTTCTCTACTCTACTCTCCTCCACTCACTACTGCTATGCATTCATGTTTCAGGGATTTGAGAGAGCCATGGCTGGAATACATTTGGCTCTACAGTTGGGATATGATCCAGTTAAAGTGAATTGTGTTGTTATGAGAGGTACTGCCCCTACACTACAGCCTGTCATACATTATAGTTCATCTACCATCCTACATATACATGCATATTATATTACATTATACGTACTATATTTCTGTTGCAGGTTTCAATGAGAATGAGATTTGTGACTTTGTGAACTTCACTCAGGATAAGAATGTAGATGTTAGGTGAGTTATTGTAATAGTATGTACTTACTGTACCTACATATACTGTATGTTATTCCTAAGAAATCTAATGAAAAACTTGAGTTGGAAGTACCGCACGCCTGCGGATTATATAATGTATGTAGCATTTCAAAGGAAACCATTGTACCTATATAACTAACAGTTAATAAAAGGCAAGCTTTATGTGTGTACCTAGTTGCATACTTATCTTAACTATAATCTGATAATGAAACATAACAAACATATTATTTCTCTGTAAAGGAAATAATGTCTTATTACTTGAGTGCAGTACAATTAGTTTGTATGAATATAAAGTTGTTGTATTGTTTTAGATTCATAGAATATATGCCATTCAGTGGAAACAACTGGAAGGACAATACAATGGTGGGTTATAGAGAAATGTTGGATATTATCACAACACAATGTCCTACATTCACACGACTGCCTGATCAACCTAATGACACTTCCAAGGTATGCACTGTACATCATACTATGTAGCATATGTCTCCGTACTAGTGACAGGCTCCTCTCTTCTAACTGATGTTGTATTTCCTCAGGCTTGGCACATCCCCGGGTACAAGGGTCGAGTAGGATTCATCACATCAATGTCGGAACACTTCTGTGGATCTTGTAACAGAATTAGACTCACAGCCGATGGTAACTTGAAGGTATGTCGTAGTACGAGTATATTCTAGTCTGATACATATTGTATTGTGTTATACAGACAGACCTACAGTTGTAATATATTGAGTTGTTGGATTACAGGTTTGTTTGTTTGGGAATGCAGAAGTTAGTTTGAGGGATGCCTTGAGAAATAAGATAAGTGAAGATGACTTGATGTGTTTGATTGGAGCAGCCATTAGAAGGAAGAAGAAGCAACACGCGGGTAATACATTATTCTATTCTATTCTCTAGTATAATATCTTCTATTATTTTACATTCACTTTGCCTCTCAACTCAATGTATTATTGTTATTGTATAAGTCCACCAGCCATTACGTCAGCTTCTCCACGCACTTGTGTCTCACACCAGTGATATCTTGACGCTCCTTCGATCCTATTGGTTAACATCTGACCAATCACAACGCCTCAGATTTCAAGGGATAAAAATTTTTGGAAATCCACTGTTTGTGAACTGCATGTTTGCGTTTTCACTCCTGCTATTACAATGAGGATGTTTTTTTTTTAGAGAAAGCACTTTAAACAGATCTGTCTAATTTAAGCGGGCACCTAAAGGACACCAGAACCAATCAGGGCTTGAAAGTAAGTCTTCTAGGTTGCGTATGTCTAAACTTCACTTGAAATCTGAGGCGTTGTGATTGGTCAGATGTTAACCAATAGGATCGAAGGAGCATCAAGATTTCACTGGTGCGAGACGCATGTGTCCACGCAACATCACAAGACTTATGTTTTCTACTAAACTTAATATAATCTGCCTATCTGATTATTGCTTATGTCTAATTAATTACTTCTGTAATCTGCTCTAACCAACATAGTATCTGAAGGATTGATGCACTTTCTATATTATTATGTAGTATGACTTGTAATGTATGATGGAGCTTGTTGTCGCCATATTATTTCTAGGCATGGTGAACTTATCTCACATGGAGAACCGCCCCATGATTCTTATTGGTGGATAGCCCACACCCGCGCCCACACTTAATGTACGTACTGTACTTCATATGGAATCACCCTCACCACTCATCACAACACATCATTATTTATTTATTTTATTTGACTTTAAATAATACACGGCGCAAGGCCATTAATACATAAATAGTTGACAGACATTATATCAATTTACTGGCATTGCATACAATCTCTTTATCTAACAACTAATTTATTGACGGGGGTTAACAGCTACCAGACTAAATGGTTGGACATTGTTTCATGGTTTTTGGGTGAACCGTGTGTAGATAAACTTGATCGACATTTCGACACTCCTACTGGTGTCTTCCTCTTCGGTCAAGTTTATCTACACACAGTTCACCCGAAAAACCAAGAAACATGACAATCGCACATCTTGAAAACCTTCAATATTTACTAGATGGTTGGATGTCACACAATCTAATTTACCCGGACATCAAGTTAACAGCATGTATCGTAAAGTGTAAAATATATCTTCAGCGCTGGGATTTGAACCCGACACCTCCCGCTCCAACCATAAACTTACTTAAAGCACTAGTTATTTAAATTAATGATGTGTTTGTCCTTTCATTATTATACAGATGTCCTCATCTTCAGGTCTCAGGTTCACCATGATGGCATCTGCCCCACTCACTAATATTATATGTGTCTTGTGTAGAGTATGGAGGCTGGAGGCATCACCAATACTCATAGATATTGTATTTTATTTTCAGATCAAGAGAAGACGATCAAATATAAAATACCGTATAATCCAAGAACCAATCTTATGAACAACATTCTTATAAACAATACTAGAGTCACCACGGCGAGACTTTACTCAACTGATGAAACAAACAAAGAGGGACTCAGTCATGTGGATGGGAAGGGGCGGGCTTCCATGGTGGACGTGGGGGAGAAGAAACCAACCAAGAGAGTAGCCAAGGCCAAGGGGAGTGTGAGGGTGGGAGCCAGGATCATTGAACTCATCACAGAGAACAATATGAAGAAGGGAGACGTCCTCAGCGTGGCTCAGATTGCGGGCATCATGGCGGCCAAGCGGACGTCTGACATCGTCCCCCTGTGTCACAATATCCCCCTGACTAGTGTCAATGTGGCCCTGGGGCTCACGGACACCTCTATATTAATATCTGCCGAGGCTCACTGCATCGGCACCACGGGTGTAGAGATGGAAGCGCTCACTGCAGTTAGTGTAGCGGCCCTGGCTATCTATGACATGTGTAAATCAGTTTCCCACAATATTTGTATTGAGCACATTATGTTAGTAGAGAAAGATGGTGGGAAGTCACATTATGTTAAATATAATACGGAGCCAATCAATGTGACTGAACCTTTCTACCCGACGTACGTGTAGTGGTAGTAGTGTGTGTAGTATGCCGCCTACACCTACTCACATATTATTGAGAATCTCTTTACATTTGTAATAAGTTAACAATACGGGTGTAAAGTGTGACGTCATTCACTAAATGCGTTTCAACTGTTAAGTTAGACAGCGTAGAACGCGCAACTTTATAGTCAAATATCCTTCATAAGGTCACGTAAAAGTGTGGGACAATATGTGGGAACATAAATTAACAGGAATCTGTAAGAAAATTTGAATTAAATAAATCACAACCTGATTCAACAAAAAATTGTATGAAGCTGTCAAAGCTTTTTGGATGGCACCGCTAGGGGCGCTGCCTTCACTTTACACCTGTATAAGTTGTGTAAATCTGCTTTACTTTTAGTATTTCTACAGGAGACATATATATTTATACACTGAGTGTATTGTACTATGAAACAAGTATCATAGAGCTATAAGCTCCTGCTATATGTAGAGATATTGTATGTATTATAATAGGCCGCTGTGTAGTACTGAGTACATTCCTTATACATGGAAGTAACTAGGATTAAGAAGAGTTTATATTATATATTGTTTGTTATATATTTACACTGGTACATTATATATTAAGGTGACACAATACAGGGAACTGTTTATTAATACACATGTATTGTTTATACACATACATACATACATACACAAGTGTGATAATATACTAAGACTGGCTACATACACTTTATAAAATTATTATACGCATTGCTCTGAAGAAATAGCAGATATGAAATGTGGTTTTATTAAAGAAACAATCAATCTTAGTTTGTAGTTGAAGTGATCAACTGGAGTAATTAGAAATAGAGGCGTGTAGTCCATCCCTCATGTAGGAGAGATTGAAAGCAATCTCTATTAGTTTATTAATATTCATTCACTTTTTGTTTGATGGAAGCCCCGCATTATATATGGATTATACACGGAGACAATTAATAACAAATAATCTAATGGTTTCCCCTTGGTGTAGTCCTTGTCCTGGTCCTGGTGTGTGCCGGCCTAGTCTGTGTCAGGACTAATGTATTCCCTTCATATTGTTATACTAACTTGTATTATTCTCACTTCATATCACTTTAATAATAATATTATGCTAAACCACAGTAATGCCGGGAGATAGGAGTCACCTAGCAAAAATTTTGTATGAGAATAATGATGAGTGGCTCCTATCTCCGCTATTCCTCACCTAATAAGTATTTCTTCACAGTCACTTGCATTGTAGTTATTCTTTCTATTTGCTTTGCTAGTCCAACCATACATAATAATATATTTTTGATATTTTTACTTTGTGTTTTATTTTATACTAAACTCATATCAAGAGAACATAAAGTTACTATATTAAGTGGAAGCAATCTGACTTCAGGGGATCCTGGTTACTTGGTTCTCCCCCCTCCCCCCGTTTAATTAATATATTCTGATTAGCATAATCATCCTCTTAATACAGAAGTTCTCCCGATTTAATGAAAGTGTGGATTGTCAGCTTCAGATAAGCTCCGCTTCTGGCTTCTAAGTAAACACGAAATACTCGGCAGCAAGATCTACAGGTCATGTGAAAGTGCAGCTCCCATACCACAACTTCGACCATTTTCGACTCCGATGCGTCACTCGTAGTCGAGATACGGGGAATTGAATATAGTGGAGAAAAAATCCTTTTGGTATATAAATGAATCGTGCATACGTATGTGTATATAATGTATACATACACACTATAAAGACAAATGCATTAACACTACTGTATAAGTAGTACCTAATAAATGAAATATGCAATGTATTTTGTTAATAAATATTTTATTTGCTGTCTGTTATGTGTATATGTAATATACTCGTACAATATGTACGAAAATGTATGGGATTACAGTCCCTTAACAAGTATGATGGACCACATATTATATTCTGTTAGGAGATTTGACAGGAGTGGTGGTCCTGTTTGATCATTATGCTATGTTGCCAACTGTTACAGCACGGCTAGAGTACCTACTCTAGGAGGCGGTGACTGTACACAATCTCCCTCCATACAATGTGGGAAGATATTCTAATACAATACATAAACATTACAACTGGCCATCAGGACTTGGCTTCACACACACTGAGACAATTGCAATGGAATATACTGAGAGTGACAATCAGAGGCAACCATACTGGCATACTATGTAATAAGAAGATACATTAGTTGATCATCAATTAGTAGTGGAGTATAGTCTAGTGACTTACACAGTACTGCATAAGGAGCACGGTACAGCCGTGAGACATGTTAAAGCTTTATAATACAAATTACATGATAAATATTACAATAAAGCATTCATACATACATATATGCGTGCGTGTGTGTGTGTGTATACATACACATTACACTGTGAGGAGTTTGGCCCTATTAGTTTATTATACTCTGAGTATATAATGCAAGCAGTAGATATTGTTATATGAAGAGTTGTAGAATTATCATCTTACTCTAACAATAATTCTAATCTGTCATGTGAACTCATAAATCAATTAAAAAATAACTTAATGTCTGTCAAAAAAGAGTTGGTCTTGGATTAAATTGGAACTACATTTTTGCTTACTGGCAATGAGGACGCTTCTATTGAAATTATGCAAGTGTTGCCAAAAAGCTACATGTGGCGCCCTCATCTAAAATCAACTGTTTTTTAACAGTGTATGTGAGTTAAAAATATATATAATATGTAATGAATTACACACACAGTAGGTGTATATGTACAGCTAGCCACACATATCACATCACATCTTGTGTTAATATTGAGTAATATAATCATGTCCCTTCACAACCACTCTAGTCTCGTACAAATACAGGAGGTAATTAGTTATTTGAGACCAAAACATTTCCTTTAGAAGGTGTGGTGGCTTCCTTCTGTTCCTGCTGAGGAATCTCATCCTGTCCTCTAATCCTAATGTTGTGTTGTTCCTTGTACTCATTTATCTCTTGTCCCTTCTTCGTCAACTGGTCCGTGAGTGTCGCCAGCACTTTAGTGAGTTGGTCTCTATTTGTTGTTAGGACTGGCATTACGTCTTTAACAGTTCTTTCACAGAGAACTCCGCCAATCATACGGAAGCACTTTCTATCTTCATTCACCAACTTCAATGTATCAATTACTATCCTGAAATTCAAATAAATAAAATGTAATAATAATATAAGCCATTCCTCACTATGCAACCCTTTCTTTCTCCCTGACAAAAGGATTCATGTTCCCCTGCATTTCCTTCTTATAAACATATATTATTTATAGTTTGCATAGTGACTGCAGTACAGAATAGATTGTTTATTGCAGCTGTAATGTAATATTACTCTAGTATTACCATTTATTTATTAAAACACGAGTGAATACATTAATTAGTGACCGCCAGCTAACATAACAACACAATACTACATTTTAATGTGGAACTGTCAGTCATAATCTCACATGGACAACATGTTTACAAATTGGACTCGTGTCGCTAGTATAGATAAATTATTAGTACATTTAGTTCAACATGAAGATTATTATAAGCGAAATTGTACAAACAAATAATTCTTACAAACGATAATGTCCATAAATGGTTCTTACTTGTGTTCATTAAGATCCATCTCCAATTCAGAAAGTTTGTTAACGAGATTTCTCTGTTCATTTCGCAAAGACTGGAATCCAGCAAGAATTTCCTCATTCGTTTTAGGTTTAGCTGCAGTTTTTTGTGATTTTGAAGCCATTTTTCGATCCTTTATTTCAACTTTATTTTAATAACCTAACTTTTGTCCTGTCAGAACGAGCGGCGCTTACTCGCAGTGTTACCAGTACCAGTAGTGCACAGAACACATATACTCTCTAACGAGAGAAGAATGCCAACTTCATAGAAAGTATATGCAAACACGAAAATGACAGATCTCATCTAGCTTTCTCTCTCATTCATTTCATGCCCACATAAACAATGGCGCCAGGTGCCTTATTAAATTGATTAGGTATTGAGGTTTTATACGGATCAATACGCATTAGCGATTAAAAATAGTTGTACTCTAATACAAAAGCGGGACATATCCATACATCCCATTTTTACACTACAATACAACTATTTAATCATTAATGCGCACTAACCCTTTGGAAATAAGTATAATAACCAAAGAATTAAAATGCAGCAGTAGGTATGACATTGGCATTTATTTTAAGTAAATAGTACATACATATTGTATAAACATTACATAGAGACAATAGGGAACTTGCACACTTTTTTTTTATTATCCAGAATCATAAAAAAAGTCTTTAGAAACACATACCAATTTTTATTTTTTCGATACGTCGCCTAATGGCTATTTTACAGCACTTTGAAATTTGAAGTTTTGAATTCCCGCGAAAACGCTACTTTCAAAGACGCCGTACGACGCCGTATTGATGACGTCACGAGGTCCATATGTGTTTGGGTTAACGTAGAGTTCGGTATGTTTATGTTAATTTTTTCAAGTTAGTGATAGTTTCAGGTCGGTTTTTAGCGTTCCATCTGCTAAATGTATATATAAATAATATTTAGGATGTTTTTGAATTTCAGTTTTTATTTTATTCATATGGGATGCCCATCTCTCGAACGCATGTTCGAGAGAGTATCCTGTAACCGGTAACGACGTAATGATATCGTTAATATATTATGTTCTGTAAATATTGAAATTAATTAATAAATGAATATTTATTGAAAAAATATATATTTTTCAAATGGCGGGTTTATTGCCGTTGTCAATGTCTACCAACCAACCCCTTGTGACATTCATTTGAAGTACAAAATACTCACATATTTAAGTGTATGAAAAAGATTACTATAGTAGAATATACCGTAATTTTTTTCTTAAGGTAGTAGGAAAGCCCAACTGCTTAATTTAAAAAAAAATACAAATAATGGAGTTATACGAAACGTACGTAAATACTCCTGGTTTCAAATAACTTGGCCACTGGCTACATAGTAATTCTATAGAAAAAGTATGACAAGTAAGGAGAAACGAAATGTAGGTACTTCCATGGGCGTCGTCGGGGGGAGGGAGAGAGGCCCTCCCATAGAAAAAAATTGTATTTGGGTATATATTGTATATCTACTTTCACTCGTTGAATGACAAAACCTCACCAAAATAACCTTAATACGACATCGTTTTCTCTTCATGATTCAATTTTCTAAAATTATTAGATAACCCATTCAGTTTCAACTATTTTTAATGTTTTTTTTTGACAAAAAATCGATTTCCACACCAAACTACAACATGACCCTATTCAGTCCTTTTACTTTTTTTATATTAATTTTTTTGTTCCTCCCACCTATCTTCGAACCTGGCAACGCCCATGAATAGGTAGTTAGGTAGGTACTTTCATTAAAATTAACCTCACAAACATGACCTAAAAGTTAAATTCGATAAAGGTTTGTTTCTAGATTAGTTTCGTTGCACAATGCCATTTTTTCCGCTTAGCCTTAGCCTTAGCGGGATCTACCGGTATCAATAAAAAGCTTTATTGGGCGTCGTATTAGTTGTCTTTGTTCACTCTGGCACTACAAAATATTCGACTGACTTCCTCTGAAATACTTTATATTAAATTAAGCTATAATATACTTCGAAAACAGTCAGAAAACAAACTCAAACACTACGCGGCCAACAAACCTCATACATTTTGGTATCCCGTCAAAACAAACATGGACTACGTGACGTCACAGACAGATTGACCAATGGCGTGGCGTTTAAGGGGATGCTGAGAAGTCGTGATTTTATTTATCGAATTAAAAATTGAAAAAAAATATTTTAGGGTTTTAATCAACGTAGAATTGATATTTAACCTTTATTCTACCGAATTAATGTATTTTCGTCTATATTCCTCACTAGTGCAAGTTCCCTATTAAAAAACATGTTCAAAAGAACCATTAACAAAAATAATACGAAATAATGAGTCAATCAGAGCGTTTCACCTACTTTTTGATTGAGGAATTTCAGTAAGTAAAGATTGCAGTCGCGTGTCATAATTTCTCGAACGAAATTTGTCACAGATGGCTTTTCCGAACCTAAAGTTTGTGAAATCCAGAATATTTCTCACAAAACTATAACACAGAACAAGTTACACGAGTCTCTGGTCTCGACAATAATTGAATATAGAACAAGTCTCCATCATAGAATAAGTCTCCATTTTTCACACACAAACGAGTACGTATATTTCTCCCAAACACAGGATCCCGAAATGACGAATCATATGTCTCGCAAAAACACAAAAAAGGAGTTTATATTTTACACAAACCTAGTTCATAACAATGTAATAATACCGATCACGAAACAAATTTTGGAAAGACGGCATTGGCGTTGTATTGCCAGCTTGCAAAATGTAAAAGACTTGTATAATATTTCTCGAAATCTGGTTTCTTAAAAAGAAATAAATATTAATTCACCCATAAAAACACCGCATGATAACATAATAATATATTTATGTTTTTAATATTCACTCTAAAGTTCATATTTCGGAATTATTTCCATAATCGGTAATTCTATTTTTTACGTCTGTATACGAATTACTACACCAGGCAATACCAACTTTACCACCGAAAAAATCCACGATCTATTACCAATAGCAGCATATTCTGTTGGCAAGTACCAAAACCAGAGTTGACTCAGCCGCAGTAGTGTAACCGAATCTACTACAAATGGCCGAATGCCAAACGGCCAGTGTTGCCGTTTTGAAATTAGCAAAACTACTAGATTTTTTGTCAAAAAATACTAGAAAATAGAAAATACTAGATGGGGGTCGACAAAATACTAGAAAAATACCAGATAATTTTTTTGTCGACCTTTTTTTTTTTTTTTTTGGTCCTCCGCGAAAAAATGTCATGTGAAAATACGTCAATACCAGATAATTTTTTTGTCGACCTTTTTTTTTTTTTTTTTTTTTTTTTTTTTTTTTTTTTTTTTTTTTTTTTTTTTTTTTGGTCCTCCGCGAAAAAATGTCACTGTTCTGTGAAAATACGTCGACGGGGGGGGGGGGGGGTCCCTAGGAAAAGTGAGTCTTGGGAAAAATTGACGACCTTTTTTTTTTTTCGTCGCCAGAAAACTTCTATCACAAAAAATTTGATGACGGGGGGGGAGAATTCTATGTTTATAAAATTTTTTAATCGTGCTATTTTCTTTTGACCTTGACGACTAAAATTTTGACGAGCGGGGGGGGGGGGGGGTTTAATAAAATGAATAAACCAACAATATATTCACATTTTTTCGTTCATTCTTTACTGATTTCTTTTTTTACGAAATTTGAAAGTGTAAAAAATTTTTGTTGCAAAGTGCCGGAAAATACTAGAATTAGGTCTAAATATACTAGATTTTGATCAAAAATACTAGAATATACCAGATTTTCGGAATATACTAAAAAAATACTAGATTTTTCAAAATGCCTCAAAAAATACTAGTTTAGTATTAAAAATACTAGAAACGGCAACACTGCAAACGGCCGACATGGACAAACGGCCGACAGAGACAAATGGCTGACACGACCAACTGGCCGACTGGTACAAATGGCCGAAAGACGAAAGGCCGAAATCCAAACGGCCGACATGGACATATGGCCGACAAGTACAATAGGCCGACATCCAATAGGCCGACACGGACAACTGGCCGACAAGGACGAATGGCCGACAGGACGAATGGCCGACAATGACGTTTTCAATCAAGATAATAGTTAACAAGCATCGCCCAGCAGACATGGGACATTACTGTAAAAAAATAATGTTGACCGGTTATGTTGTTTTTTATTTATACTAGTAAGGTTTAATTAAGCGCTAAAAGGCGCCTGCAGCCGAAACAAATGAAAAACCGTTTTTAACGCCCAAAAATTGTGAACCTGCATGTTCGCTGGAAAGTTGAAAAAGTAATGTCCCATGTCTGCTTGGTGTTTTTGATCTAATTCGTGTAGCGGCTACTCGCGGCGCTAGTGTAGGTAATTCTTTCAAGTATGTCTCATACTTATTAAGTATACAGTGGTTACATAAATTCAGGAGCAGCTATTTAACCTTGGGTGCTATTGGCAAAAACAGTGTTACCGTTGTCTTTTTTTTTTTCAGAAGTCTCACCGAAGCCTGCGATAGTAGAGTACAAGCCGACATCCTCGAATTCCATCACCGCCATGAGTGGTGACGTCTGCTTGTATCGGTGACAAACACTTGAATTACGGAATATTTTTTCCCATACAATTTAGATGGCGTAACCATCGTCAAATGTCAGTTGGGCCCGGCCTTCATGAACAATATGGAGACGGCCTCGGTCTCACGGAGCAAACTTGGTTTAGTGTTGCTTGATGTGATAATAAGATATGGTAACATTTTTTCGCTACTTTCAAATTATATTTCGGAACTGTTGTTTAAAAAACTAGCCAAATTTTGGATTGTTAGAATAAACTGGCAACTTTGTTTTGCAAACTTGTGATGTGATCATTATTTCAATCTTTTTTTGTGTCGGCCATTCGTCCTGTCGGCCATTCATCCTTGTCGGCCAGTTGTCCGTGTCGGCCTATTGGATGTCGGCCAATTGTACTTGTCGGCCATATGTCCATGTCGGCCGTTTGGATTTCGGCCTTTCGTCTTTCGGCCATTTGTACCAGTCGGCCATTGGTCATGTCGGCTATTTGTCCGTGTCGGCCATTCGTCCTGTCGGCCGTATGTCTTGTCGGCCGTTTGTCCGGATCCCAGTGTAACCGTTTCATGGAGTGCCAAAAAATAAAAATACTAAATTAATAGCGGAAAATATAATGCATCCATAACATATTGACAATAAATATAGATGAACTAAAATATTCTCTGCTCTGGCAACACCAGGCAACACAAATGTCACTGTGATTGTCACATATGTGTTAAGTGGATGGATGATATACCGTGGTTTATTCGCGTCGTATTTGTTTTAATCAGTGTTATTTTGAAGTTATTTGAGTTTATTTATTTTTTAATAGTATTAAAATAAAAAAAGAAGCAACATACTATTCGTAGTGAGGTGCAACAAAGGTGGTTTTCAAATCGTTTTGGTATTGTGCATAGCGTTTTTTCATTTTCTGACATTAAAGATGTTTACATACAGACATCAGATCTAAATGGTAAGTACAGCACTCAATCATCATTGAATTAATTAGTATTATTAATTTGGATGTTTTTCTGACATTGTTTTTAAGTATATTCCACAATAAGTGTGAACAACTTGCCGATAAGTGTTGTAGGTTATGTTGTGTACACTTGACATTTCAATGTTTGGAATATGACCATAGAATGGCAACTGGTGGTAAGCAACATTACAATATTATAATTATATTGTACATTATAATCGTTGCATAACATTTTTATGAAACCCGATTGATATTTACCTACTTTAAATTAGTTTTTTTTTATTATTTCAGGAAAAATTAAAACAATTGCAAAAAAAGGATTAAGTAATCAAGGAAAATATTGGAAACTGATGGATAAATCACATACTTCTGCTATGAGACAAGCATATTTAAGTCGTCAGCCAGACTAAAAATAAAATATATATTGTACCTAATCATATTAACTATGCGTTACAATTACAAATGAGTTATTGCATTTGAAAAATATATTTAGCGGTAGGTACTTAAAATAAAGAGTATAATTTTTTTACAGATTTATATAACTCGCAGGGATAAAAATGTTTTTTCTTTCAATAAAACCTATTCCTGATATTCGTGGGTATATTAACAGATGGAGAAAGAGCCAAAAAAATCGTACAGGGGGTCTTTGGAACTCCAAAGGAGGCAGAGGTGGCCAGCAGATAACATGGAGAGATGTGACAACCGCTAGCAATAAGGGTGCAGTATAAGAATGGTTGGAAAAGATTGAGAGAAGTCTATGCTAAGTCTATTCAGCTACTATCATGGATGTGCCAGTAACAAAATTTGCTAGACAAATAATATTGTTGATACGTATACGAAATCATCAAAATATCTTGTTTTTATATTCTTCCTTTAAAGTTATTCGGGTGTTGGCCGCGTGTCTTTTTATCTTCTCTTGCTTTCGGCAGCGATACTTCTGCCATCTTCATCCTGAAGATGGCAGAAGTATCGCTGCCGCAAGCTAGAGAAGATAAAAAGACACGCGGCCAACACCCGAATAACCTTAAAGGAAGTGTATCGAACGGGATCCGCTTAATACTCCCCCCCGACACCCACAGCTACAGGATGCAGTATGTACAGTAGATTATTAATTATGATTATGCTGAAATATGTAGTTTTGTAAGCACGGGCCTCCACAGACCAATAAATAGAACGTTAAAGTATACGTAATCGTCGCTAGGAGGCTCGTGCATAGGGTATTTGCATAAATTATTGTGAGTTTGTGAGCATACAGTTTGTGATTATGAAATAACCTTGTAATTTGTAGGTCCTCATACGTGTGGCGTGGCAACCGCCTCTCCGTACGCGACTGACTTGTCGGGCAGTTCGGTACGGAGTAGGCGCGGCGGACGGTGCGGGGACTTACTTACGTCGGCCGTTCGGCGTTCCCCGCTGTTTTCCCCGACCGTCACGCGGCGGCGTCGTGCGTATGAGGATAAATATGGCCCGCATTTCTCATAATAAATCAGTCTTGAACCGACCACAACGCTGTTTACATCTCTCTGACCTTCTCTTCTACCACTCACCTTGGACTTCTCTTGGATCACCTTCGCCTCTACCACGGATTGGATATTGGACTACGCAGCTCATCAACATTGACCATCGCTTTCACCACGGACCGCAGGCTGCCTTGCATATAGTTGCGCGATACCTAATGGCTGCAGTGAGCTGTACTATTTAATTAGTACACATCACGCCGCTAGCGGGTAGTGACTATTGTGGGGTGGTAAGCGATCGCTATCCACTGGTGTGTGTGTGTTTGTCTGGTATAAGTCGCAGGTCAGTACCGCTTGACGGTGCGACCTTGGGTGCCCTCAGCAAACACTCCTCACTGGCTGGTAGAGATCGTACCTGGGACGGCGCCGGGCGAAGAAGCAGACGAGCTGCCGGGTGAAGAAGAAGACGAGTAGGACGCGGATCCTGGACGACACGCTGCAGCCTTACAACCTGCTACCGTGTGTCAACCGCGCCCCCTGAACGAGTAGAAGAGACGACACGGATCCTGGACGACACGGAGCGGCCTTACAACCCGTTTATCGTGTATCCACCGCTGTCTACAGGCGCAATAGAGAGACGTTCCCCGACGCAAGGCGGCGACAAGCATTGGCGCTACAGCCGTCTACATCGATATTGTACGGTAGCTGTACCGTACAGGAAGAATATATATACCATGCTGCGAAAACCTACAACATCATTTATCTTGTTTTTATTAGATTTTTATATAACTTACCTAAGTAATACAAATAAAAAAAAACTGAATTGGCGGTTACCTTACTTTACTTTATAAACGTGGAGTACCTTCTATATGTTGCCATATGAACTACAGCAGCGCCCTCAATTATTGTCAGCATTTTATGGTTTCACTGTACTCGATGTGGAAAAAATACCAGAATATTATTTCGTTGACGGGGGGGACGTTTCCGACCCAAAGGCTGGCCACAAACGTCCCGAAGTTCAGTTCCGGAATCGACCGTTTTGCAAAAAGGTTCCGACCAAAACCTCTTTCTGAATTTAAAATCGGGGTGACGCTGAACTCTGAAGTCAGAGAGAGGTTTTGATCGGGACTTTTTTGCAAAACGGTCGATTCCGGAACTGAACTTCGGGACGTGTGTGGCCAGCCAAAGTCGAAAATAAACACCGTTATAAGTAATATATAGATGGAATAATAATTGTTTATTGTTCATTATCGTCCCTAGGCCCTAATTTCGGGCACTTGGACTCGTCAAATTTACATAGTTATAATTATAAGTAACAATAAAAAGAGTTTTGAACAATTAACAGTGGCAATGTGCCAGAAAAGTAGAATCAATGCAAACAGAGTGTAAAGGGCTCGGTTTGCATTTCGTCATACAGATAATAATATCCTTACATAGTGATCCATGCTAAACTGGACTTATTGTCCTGGATAGCATTTCGTCAATAATTGTATACAATTCTTTAGCCACAAGATACTTTTTCACCTCTCTTCTAAAAGCTCCAAGCTCCAGGTGTTTCAAGCTGTCAGGTAAAACGTTAAATAGGCGTACACTCAGGCAAATGGCGAATATTATTCCTAGACCGAGTGCTGTAATCATGACACTCTCCGTTAAGCGGGGTGTTTGCTAGGTTTGATCTCGCATAGCAGATATGCATTCATAGACTATGGTACTGGGCAATGTAAGAATGCCCAGCTCCCTGAATACATTACGTATCTCCTTGGCCTCATGCCAAGCAAAGATCTGATGGCTCTTTTCTGTAATACAAATATTCTATTGGAATCAGCACCCGTGCCCCAGAACAATACTGCGTACGTCATTATGCTGTGAAAATAAGCACATAATAACGACTTACTCCACTTCATGACACAAGCTTACTTGCTTACTATGATATACCTATTGTGATGGGAACACCCTACTAGCTAAAAATAAAAGAATACTAAACTAACTTTTGGTGTTCAACATTACCTCCTAAATGACTGCTACCTAAATTCAAAAACTAAACCCTATTGCCTAGTTCTAAAAGCTACTTTCCCTAAGTTCATTTCTACTTTCACTCTATCACACATTCTAATCTCACCTTTCATTCCAAACTTATATTCAGACACTGAATTTGCGTAAAACGAATCGCCGCTTGTCCACCGTTATCCTGTTTTCGTAATTCGTAGCGAAGTCTTTCTTTGTTCTACAATATTCGTTGTAAATTGGCCTTTACGTGATCAGTCTAAAGGTTAGATTTTCTTTAATTTGGACCCACATTGTGTTTTCCCGCTGAAATAAAATCTTCACCTCAATTTGGTGCATCTACCTATTATATAATACGAAACATCGACTCAATAAGTACCCCCAGCGTGTCACTGAGCTGTAGGTACCTGTAGCTCAATACGAGGTACGTGCTACACTCATCTCCTACACATAACATTCAGGGGCGTATTCAGTACGTAAAAGTTACATTATAATTTTACAAACAGATAAGATATTCTTTCATTCGTAGATGTTAGTAAAATATTGATAGTATCACCTACCTTTGTCCTTCTGAAATGTTACATAGAAAGCACACACAATAACACAAAGAGAATTCAATAAATATACAATTCAAAGTACCACGAATGAAAGATTATGAGCTGTGGAAAAATTAATTAAGATGTTATTTGTCTTTTGTACTACAATGTTAATAAAAGACAAAATTAAGGTGGATTGAGTTTATAATCGTAAATAATTAGATACTTTTTACATTCGAGAATAGTACTTAAACAAATGGACATTGTCAAAATTGTTTGTCATGCGGTTAGCTTAGGGCGCCCTCCCACGCACGCGCCCTAAAGTCCTGAACAACCAGAGTCGATTTCAGGTCCAGTTAGTAATCTACCCTCTATCCGTTCGCGGAATAAATAAATTTCATTCAAAAAAACGACAAGCAACTACTATATAATAAAATATAGGGGTGACCTCGTCTTATAGGAACTCTCACCACAAGAGTTTTTAACCCAAGACATCTGAGGCTTTTTCGAGGAAAGGACTTGCCGGCTTGCGCAAGTACACCTTATCAGGTGTCATAGGTAAAGGACGGGATCATTAGTAATATATATTTTGTTAGTTCCATCCAAAAGACTCAGTACAGACGCCTTCGGATCAGGACCGGATTTGGGTGTATAAATTTCTATTGGGAGGACAATAATAATAAAAAGCATGCTTTATAAGGGCAAGGATAGAGTTAGGTATGTTAGTATAAATTTGTATAATGCAATGCTATAATCATATGAATAAATGTTACAAGATGATGACACTATCCACTTTTGTAAATTAATGAGTAAATCTTCGCATTGGCTGAAGATTCACAACAAAGAAATGGTAAATGATAAATAATTTGTCTCAATCCGCCTTAACCTAGTAGTAGTGTTAGTACAAATTATTAAAGTTAAAATAATAAAACAAAATAAAATTTCTCATCCTTAAAGCGGTCCTGTTCTCGTTGCACTGATGCTAAATCTAATATTAATATAATTAGGTCGGTTACTGCTTCCACCATATTCTAAATAAGAATATTTCACTCCAAAGCTAAATTAGACTATTTGAAAGGCGAAAGAAATTAATTAATTTAAAATAAATAAAACACACGATAGTCTTAAAGCAAAGCCCTTCCAAAAATAATTAATGTCATATCTTATCAACGAATGACCCGCCCGAATCGTTAGATAGATATTCACTCTCTGTCCCGAGAAATCTCTTCCAAGCCATCACATCCCGATTCTGGATACCTGAATCCTGATAAAAAATATCAACAAAAACACACATCACCCATCTCACACACACACACACATCTTACCCTCAATACCTGAAATAATGCATAAAAGGAATGTCTATGATGTCATCTCTTCTTCAGTAGATTCTGAAAGAAATATGTTAAGTGGGAATCATCTCTCTATAAAGGGAACAAGTATACCTAACCTTTGCCCTATAATATATAGCTACTTACTACTCATGATATTGTTATTGATTCGAACCCCATCACACTATGTACAAATGTGTAGGTGTTTGGGTTTATTTCGAAAAACCCAAGTTCACTTTAAAAGAATACAAAAAAACTATTTTTCGTTTAGTAGGTAGGTATTTTGTTTGTAGGTAGGTATGTTTTTTCTTTGATTGCTGCTGCGAGTGGGGCCGCAAGATCATTTTACGTACCTATTTTTGCTAATTTAATAATGGTCACACTGGTATAAAATGTCATCGAAATGTCAAAGTGGTGCAACTGTGTGTCGCGTAATTGTCTCGCCTATTTGTTGAAATTGTTTTCATATAACGGAATATTAAATATCATATCGATAGTTTTAGTTAATAGTTTATATTTGCGACTGTTGAAAACAAACGAAATGTATTTGTGTAGTTACATTCCAAAACAAATATATAAATGCACTTTTACATTGACATTTTCTTCTAACCTCTGGAAATTCTTCAATAGTTTTTCGTACACAGTTGTTTAATTATTGATTTAAATTAATTTTGTAATATTTGCAATAAACTTCCACATATATAATGGCCGCTATCCGTCACAGCCTTCAAAAGGAAGTATTTGAGGGAAGTGCAGAGAGGCTCCTGGTTGTTTGCGAAGTTGCCAAAATTCTCAAGAAGAAGAAAACATGTTATTTGTGTATTATAAACAATATGGAGTTGCCAACTTCTGTAGGAATATGTCAAGTGAAAAAAGTAGATAAGAATTGTTTCAAGAAAAAACGAACTTGGCTGTTGAGTGAAATTAAATGTGTGGACGGAGGAACAGATCCCTCGGTTTGTATATTATTGTTTGTGCAGAGAGTGAGGTGCAGTGTGCCATCCTGCAGCCACAGGGCATACTCCACACAGCAGATGATGTCATGTTGTTTGCTTGCAGCTCCTCACTCTGGACATCTTGGCTGAGAAGCAGTACAGGTGGACGGCAATCAATGAACATGACAGACAACACTTTGTGACTTCCCTGCATCAGATGGCGGCACACAACAAAACCAAGCTGGACTTCACGCACTTCCCAGACAAGTGGCTCGGCTCAGGGTCCTTACAGAGTCCAGACAGTCCCCTCATTCTCCCCAGTAATACTCCCCCACTTACCTCTTACAATACAACACACTGCATTACTTTATATCAACATACCTAAATATATTTCAGATAATACAATAGAAGCGGACATTGGCTATGAGTACCAGGCCCTCACTGGAGACTTGGACGATGTGTCGGACCTGGTGACTCTGTTAGGAAATTGTGATTCTGCCGTGTCAAATGCTGAACAATTCATGTCTCAATTAGGAGACAAGCTCTCCATATTGGATACTGTGAGTCACTCATTAATACTCCTCGAGGTCATACAATCCAATCATACTGTGGAGTCTGCAACCTCAATATGTTGAATTGTTTCAGGAAAACATAGAAAGTATGCTGGCCTCGGAAGCTCAGGTTGAATCTCTCATGAGCAGACTGGAGGAAGCCATTACATATGCGGAGGTAGTGGAAGGAAGATTAGATAGGTAGGTGTAAGATACAGAGCTCCTCTGTGTACTGCAGTAGTGGAGTGACACGCTCCAGATAATACATTCTGTTCTGTTTGCAGATATGATGAGATATTGTGTCACATTAGAGACACTATGGACAAGATGGAGGAGAAGAATGGAATGATTGAGACGGCTAACAGAAATAGTCAAAGATTGTTACAACAATTGGAATCTGTTATTGTGTGTATCTGTGTCTGTATATATGTATCTAGTATTGTATGTAATATCATGACACTGATTAAGTATTTGATTTCAGACATGGTTAGATGTGAATGCAGCCTCCATGGATATCATCCTAACCACTCCTGAAGGAAGAGACGCGGCCCTCACCACGGGGAATATTCTACGCAATGCTCTCACATCACCTCAACCACCATTCCTACATAGGTGCGTATTGTGTATTAAATCTATCAATATATTCTAATAAATAGCAGCTGCTGTTATTGCTAATGTCATGCGTAATGTTATTTAGATTAGCCGCAACACAAGAGCAACTGCGTAAAGTGAATAAATATAAAGAGAAGTTTACACAATCACTGACGAGACATTTGAATAATCTCCTCATACACTTGGGTAATGACGCCAGTCAGGAGATGCCAATCTTAGGAACAGACTTCCTTACTTTACCTTCTAGAGATCACATACACAAGGAACTCATGGACTACGCACTCCTCATGCACTGGACTAAACAGATGGACCCTAAAGCCTACACGGCACTCACTAAGGTATGCCACTCACCTTACAGTGTAACACATGAGACATACCAACATAGCGTACATACTGTCCTATATAATAATATAATGTACTCTACAGGTTTACACATCGTCACTCAGCAAACTCTACGATAGAGATATCAAACAGTTCTTCGAGCACGCCAGGCAACTCATAGGAGGGAACAACACAACCAGTGGAGCAAAGAAAAGTTTAAGAGACGACACATCCAATCATTCCACTGCTTCACATTCCTTTGATGCCATTCTGGAAACTGTAAGAGACCTCTGGTATAATTACTACATATTGAATTGAATGTCTCTGTCTCTTACTATAATATAATACATTGTGTGTAGGTGTTATCACAACTGGAGCCTGTGTGTCTGAGTGAACAGCAGTTCTGTGTGGCTTTCTTCCAACTGGATGGACCCAAGGTATGCTGGTACTCACTATATGAATATCACAATCAAGTTGATGTTCCATACATACTGACTAACTAATGCTAATGCATGTAATCTCCTCAGAGCGGACAGCAGTCAATGGACGGATCCTTCAATGCCGACACATCAGCCGCGAGTCTCGTGATATCTCCCTCCAGTGAGGAGTTGAGTGGGAGGGACTTGTCTCCGGGATCTGCTGACCTCTCAGGTGTCGGGGAGTCGGGCAATAGGAGCCGACAGGAGAAGAGTTTCAGTGAAGATGTTAGGAAAGTCATGGCTGAACTCTTCCCCAGTCTGGAGCAGGAGTTGGCTGCCTTCATAGCTCACTATGAGAGAGTGGATGCATAGTAAATATATTTTAACTAACTTATCATTCTTATTTATACTGACTTGGAGGATCTCTTGTATAACACGAAACTTGTTGTCTTCCAGTGGGTGCATGCAAACCCTAGTGGTTGTAGGGACTCATGTTCTCTCTGCGCGTGATGCAGGGAGCTTGTTGTCTGTAAGTCTGGGTTCGTGTCTGGTCCAGGCCAAGAGAGCTTGTGACGCGGCCATGAGGAGGAGATTGTCAGCTTTACAAGAGCCTTGCAAGACGGTAACCAAGAGGAATAAATGTGCCATCCTGCCTTATGTTGAGAGCTTTGAAGTGAGTGAGACACTAATATAATATGTAATACGATCATGGATGTATAATACTTCTAGTAAACTGGATTCATCTCTTGGCCGACTATTGCGGTTCTAGGGGAAATGGCCAGTTAGGCAGAAGAAGCAAAATGGAGGATTTTCCATACTAAACGGGCTATAGGAAACTGCGGTTTTCACATGGATTTTTGGTTTTCACTGTTTATATTTTAACTGAAAATGAATTATAGACATCATATTGACATAATTATAGGACCAAGGGATGTAAATACTCCGTTCATCAGTATTTATAAGCAATTTCTTTAACAAAGGAAACGGCACAGGATGGAAGTAAATTAAATTACATTTATTTTATTGTCATTAATTACAACATAAATTAAACATTGCACGAAAATTCATAAATACATACACATTAGCTTTAAATGACAAAAAATATGATAAAATAAATTCCTACATAATAAATGATGTATTTAAAACGTCTTCACATCCGTGATATTCAATATCATAATTAGTGATAGGCAACTACTGAAAACACATTTTTTCACAATTTTTTTTTCTTAAATTATGCAAAAGGTTTAATTCTTAAAGGCAAATCTGAAAAAAGAATAAGAAAACTAAATAAAAGTACTTTAATTTACTTCCATCGTGTGCCGTTTCCTGTGTTATAAAATTGCTCATAAATTCTGAGTAATGGACTATTTACATCCCTTGGTCCTATAATTATGTCAATATGATGTCTATAATTCATTTTCGGTTAAAATATAAACAGTAAAAATCAAAAATCCATGTGAAAACCGCAGTTTCCTATAACCCGTTTAGTATGGAAAATCCTCCATTTTGCTTCTTTTGCCTAACTGGCCATTTTCCCCAGAATCGTACAGAATGTATAGACAAACACCTATGTTCTCCATCCAGTTTACTAGTATTATAAATCCATGAATACAATACACAGGTAGTATAACATGTAGACTCATACAGGAAGGTGTTTTGTTTAGGAGTTCTGCACAACAGCTGAGAGTATATTCAGTAAGAGTAACAGGAGAGCAGATCTAGACAAGTGGTATGTGCAGTTAGTGTCTGCTATGATGCAAGCCATCACCAGGCAAGAACATCCCAGAACACCACATCAAGTCATCAAGATGGGTGAGTCTCTACATACTCTTATCTTGGTTTATGGTGTAATCAAGTTGCTAGTACGAGTATAATGTATAACCCACATAATGTTTCATTCCTAGAAAACTTCCACCACTTGTATGCACTGCTGTGCCAACTGAAGATCCCAACATTGGATGGCCTGAGGAAGGAAGCTAAGGTGAAATATAATGACGCCCTCAAGGCTTACGTCACACATTACTTTGGAAGACCTCTGGAGAAACTCAATGTAAGTCACATCATGTCATGTAGTCACACAGTGTGTTACTGATACAATAGAGAGATGGAATATTAATTAGATGTTGCTTTGTGTAGTTATTCTTTGAAGGTGTGGAGAGTAGAGTCAGTCAGGGAGTGAACAGAGCGGAGATTTGCTATCAGACGGCCTTCAGTAAACAGGAACTCAGGAAGGTCATAGCATTGTATCCTCATAAGGAAGTACAGAAGGGGTTGGACTCTCTCTACAAGAAGGTGGAGAAACATCTCTGTGAAGAAGAAAACCTACTGCAGGTAGTCAATGTGCCATACAATACTATACAACGTGCATTACATTACCTATGTGTAGTATGTGATGTTATATTGGTGTTGGTTGTGTGTTGCAGGTCGTGTGGAGAGCCATGCAAGAGGAATTCATAACACAATACAAATATTTAGAAGAACATATTCAGCAATGTTACCCCGGCTCTATGATTGCACTAGACTTTACTATCAAAGAAATACTCGAGACATTCTCTCTAATAGCCAGATCACATTAATACAATCACTAGGCACTATTATCATGTGATGCTGCCTCATGTGGCGATTGTGAGTTCAAATTCCCAATTATAAGAATACCAACCAACATTGTAAGGGAACAAGTTGTTAATATTCCAATAATATTTTATGTTATAATTTATATTTAATTCAATTCATGTACATACACATTATATACCAGTACTGAGTACATATATCTGTATGACAGACTAGTGCTCACACAACATATTGATAATACACAATCTAATAATAGGAGTGATAATAAGTGCGGCACCAACACGGCTCAGTGCAGGAGGAGTCCTACAGGAGCAGGTGATCCTGACTAGCCACGGCCTGCTACTCATTAATCCCTTGTACTTGGTGCCTCCCCTCACATCATAGTTGTATCATACTTAGTGCCTTGGGGAGTGATATAATGTTGGTACACTGGTGTAATATAACACAGTCTCTGTCTGCATTAGATGTTATCTATGTACCTACATAATGTAACATACCTATAGCAGTACACAGTATATATATCTTATGTTGTTTTAGCATCTAGATTAGTTGTAAACAGTTAGAATATTGTATAAACTATTATCAGTTAATTTTACAATATTCCCCAACCCCAGTGTGGGTCATGCTTCATTACATTGAGTTGTTATTATCTGAGAGAGCCTCCGTCATATCCAGCAGACCCACTAGAGACTAGAGAGCAACATCCTAGTAAATCAGGGAAACAAAATGATGGGAAAAATAAGGAATCCACTCGCCCAGTCTTCATACAGCAGAACAGTGGCGGATCCAGGATTGAATTTTGGGGGGGGCTGAATGTCGTCACATGGTAAAAAGTACTGTCACTCAACGTTTTGGGGGGGGCTAAGGGGCTGAAATCCCTAGATGTGTTCTATATAAAATACTGTTACTCATGGTTTTGGGGGGGGCTTCAGCTCCCTAGCCCCTCCCCTGGATCCGCTAGTGCAGCAGAATACAATATAATGTATGTATAGCAAGTAGTATAGTAGTTTACACATAGTAGAGGTGTTGAATAATTAGTACAAATATTTAAATAAGTAATATAATGTATGAGAGGAATCACCATCAAGATATTCCAATTCCACCTCCATTAATAAGCCTGGGGAAATATTTGTTTGATGGAAAAAATTGACTGTCTTAAAAACAAAGGGGATTATGCTAAAAGAGAATTGATGGTCCTGTAATGTTACACTGGCATCATACATATATATATATATATATATAGTCGGGTAGGCACCCACACACACACACACACACTACATGACTGCAGCCTCCCTAATACTTTATCATTACTTTACAATATTTATTATAATTTCTGTAAATAAATAAATATAAATAGTGCCTTTATTTAACATTTGTTTTATTCATATTATTATGTCAGTGGTGGCACCCACTCCCACTACAGACCAAACAGTGGCGTAACATATTTACTTGAGGTCAACTGTTAGCAGAGAGTGAATGTGAAATGAAACAATGTATTTTACTGATAACAAATTATTTTATTCTTAACTTTACTATATAATCACATGCTATGTCGATTCATAAACAAAAAATATGTAATGCAACTAAATAAATGAATCAGTGGATGGTAGATTATTCATAATGCTCGGGAGCATAGCGGTGCAAGTTGAGGCCAGAAGCCTTGAGCTGAAAGTAGAATCATTCATTAGTAGGCGGCCATCTTACATAGTGTGATGTATAGAGACATACGTATGTAGTATCAACTTACAGCAGCAATACCAATGCCAATCATTGTGATGCCGAAGACAAGGGCCCCATTGTAGTGGCGTTGCCTCTCGTCATACAGCCTCTGCCAGGAGCCTGAGGGCACGGGGAGTTCATTCATGCTGGGAGCCTTGAACTCCTGCACTCCATGGTATCTCCTCACTGCAATTAGGACAACAATGTAACCAACACCACTGCTAACTATCTATCACAAATACTATTATCAATTATTGGATAGTTCTACAAATGGCAGGTCACACTGAAGTATGAAGGACTGTAAAATAAGGAGCATCCCCCATCACTAGTGAATAAACATTATTTATGGAAAAGATATCAATACGGACAAGTGAAATACTAAGAAACTCCGATATACGCTCTACTGATAAATCTCTGATGAGACTACATACAGTACATACTCAGCTGTCAGGGAGGTTATGTAAATTACGTAAGGCGTAAAATGTAACTCTCGCATACTGGAGTGCGAACTTGTTACTTTTATGTACGGAATTTTCCTTTAAGATAATGAATTAATGGACCTTCTGAACTGAAACTGAAAAAATCACAAATTATGAACAAATCAAAAAGGTAGGTATGTCACAAAACGGCAAACTCGCAGACACAAAAGAACGAAAAATACAGCACAATACGCGCACAAAACACAACAATTAAAATTACCTTGCTTAGTAAGGGCATTAAACACGGGTCTGACAGATTGCATCGTATATTTTTCTGGCTTTATTCACGCCAAATCGAAATATCTAGAAAACAATATCTTCCCGTCAAAACCGCAGATGAGGCGCACCGGGGTAGAGTATATGTGTTCTGCATGGATGTATAATACTTCTAGTAAACTGGATTCATCTCTTGGCCGACTATTGCGGTTCTAGGGGAAATGGCCAGTTAGGCAAAAGAAGCAAAATGGAGGATTTTCCATACTAAACGGGCTATAGGAAACTGCGGTTTTCACATGGATTTTTGGTTTTCACTGTTTATATTTTAACTGAAAATGAATTATAGACATCATATTGACATAATTATAGGACCAAGGGATGTAAATAGTCCGTTAATCAGGATTTATAAGCAATTTTTTTAACAGAGGAAACAGCATACGATGGAAGTAAATTAAATAACTTTTATTTTATTGTCATTAATTGCAACATAAATCAAACATTGCACAAAAAATCATGAATACATACACATTAGCTTTAAATAACGAAAAATATGAAAAAATAAATTCCTACATAATAAATGATATTTATTTAAAACGTCTTCACATCCGTGATATTCAAAATCATAATTAGTGATAGGCAACTACTAAAAACACATTTTTTCACAATTTTTTGTTTCTTAAATTATGCAAAAGGTTTAATTCTTAAAGGGAAATCTGAAAAAAGAATAAGAAAAATAAATAAAAGTAATTTAATTTACTTCCATCGTGTGCCGTTTCCTGTGTTATAAAATTGCTCATAAATTCTGATTAATGGACTTTTTACATCCCTTGGTCCTTTAATTATGACAATATGATGTCTATAATTCATTTTCGGTTAAAATATAAACAGTGAAAATCAAAAATCCATGTGAAAACCGCAGTTTCCTATAGCCCGTTTAGTATGGAAAATCCTCCATTTTGCTTCTTTTGCCTAACTGGCCATTTTCCCCAGAATCATACAGAATGTATAGACAAACACCTTTGTTCTCCATCCAGTTTACTAGAATAGTATTATAGATCCATGGTGTTCTGTGACCGGGGTTGTTCGATTTTCGATTATGACCATGGATATATAATACTTCTAGTAAACTGGATTCATCTCTTGGCCGACTATTGCGGTTCTAGGGGAAATGGCCAGTTAGGCAAAAGAAGCAAAATGGAGGATTTTCCATACTAAACGGGCTATAGGAAACTGCGGTTTTCACATGGATTTTTGGTTTTCACTGTTTATATTTTAACTGAAAATGAATTATAGACATCATATTGACATAATTATAGGACCAAGGGATGTAAATAGTCCGTTAATCAGGATTTATAAGCAATTTTTTTAACAGAGGAAACAGCGTACGATGGAAGTAAATTAAATAACTTTTATTTTATTGTCATTAATTACAACATAAATCAAACATTGCACAAAAAATCATAAATACATACACATTAGCTTTAAATAACAAAAAATATGAAAAAATAAATTCCTACATAATAAATGATATATTTAAAACGTCTTCACATCCGTGATATTCAATATCATAATTAGTGATAGGCAACTACTGAAAACACATTTTTTCACCATTTTTTCTTTCTTAAATTATGCAAAAGGTTTAATTAATAAAGGGAAATCTGAAAAAAGAATAAGAAAAATAAATAAAAGTAATTTAATTTACTTCCATCGTGTGCCGTTTCCTGTGTTATAAAATTGCTCATAAATTCTGATTAACGGACTATTTACATCCCTTGGTCCTTTAATTATGACAATATGATGTCTATAATTCATTTTCGGTTAAAATATAAACAGTGAAAATCAAAAATCCATGTGAAAACCGCAGTTTCCTATAGCCTGTTTAATATGGAAAATCCTCCATTTTGGTTCTTTTGCCTAACTGGCCATTTTCCCCAGAATCATACAGAATGTATAGACAAACACCTATGTTCTCCATCCAGTTTACTAGAATAGTAATATAGATCCATGATTATGACGATTATTCTTGTCTAATTTCTATGGATTCTACAGAACACTTATAAATCTGTGACCTCGATATTGTTAGGGAACCTCTACATTTATATACGTTCCTTATCTTATACAGGTTCCCTAGTATTATCCCTACCCCTAATTTTTATCTACAACTACATTAGTAAGTTTATGAATAACTAACGTCTCTTTTCGTACATTTGGCGCGGTCGACGCATTTGTTCCCATCTGACAGTTCCAACTATTAGGCAAAATGTATGGAATTTGAAATTTGCAGTTAGGCAAACTCCATACAAATTTATTTTCGCTCGGTTCGCGATTTATGCTAAGTGAGTTAGGATCTAGTAATTATAGTAGGTATAAGATACCTATCAATGATTTTTAGGTAGGTAGGTACAATAATTAAACAGATTTTAGGCAACGAGAACAGACAAAATAAATACAGAATAAATACATATTTAACTCTAGTTTTATACAGATTTTGGACTTGGAAATAGACACCTAGTCTATGATAAATCAGAAGAATAGGTAGATGATACAGATTTTTAGAGTTTGTAAGGTTTGTAATCCAGATTTATTGGTTTGCCATGGCATGCAGTGTTGCCGTTTCTAGTAAGGTTTCTAGTATTTTTAATACTAAACTAGTATTTTTTAGGCATTTTGAAGAATCTAATATTTTCTTTAGTATATATATTTACAATAGTATATTGCAATATTATTTTGTTACGCTTTCAAATTTTGTACAGAAATGACCAAAGAATGAATGCAAAAAATGTGAATATGTTGTTGGTTTATTCATTTTATCACCCCCCCCCGCTCGTCAATAGTCGTCAAGGTCAAAAGAAAATAACACGATTAAAAATTTTAATAAAACATACGAATCTCTCTCCCCCCCCCCCCCCGTCGTCAACTTTTTTGTGCTGGTGACGAAAAAAAAAAAAAGGTCATCAGTTTTTACCAAGAGTCACTTTTCCTAGGGACCTCCCCCCCCCCGTGGACATTTTTTTTCGCGGAGGACCAAAAAAAAAAACGACAAAAAAATTATCTAGTGTTTTTTTAGTATTTTTTCGATCCCATCTAGTATATTCTAGTATTTTCTGGACAAAAAATCTAGTAGTTTTGAAAATTTCAAAACGGCAACACTGATGGCATGTGGCAACACTGCCACTGTCATCAAGATCAAATGTCATTGAATTGAATGTCATCTTAATGTGTTTTTGGTGTTTTCTTGGACGGTGTTGCGTTTTGTAAATAGATATATCAAACTTTTGTTTTAATCAGCATTTTAGGCAATACTTTTTTGATTGGCTATGGCACTATCTGCACCTGAATGGCTGGGAGATGACTTATGTTGCAGAATAAAGGAAAATGAAAATTTTCATGAACACTCACCACAAGTGGCTCAAGGTAACCTAAAACAATTTTAGTACTTTGTGTCCGGCTTTTAAAATTGTTGGGAGAAGAAAGGAGACGTCCATGTCTCGCATAAAATGAAGTTAAACTTGTCATCTACTTTACATTCCCATATTGTTTCAGATGTGATCAGTGGCAAGCTAGATGTAACTACTTTTGTAGAAAGACTGTCGGGAGTGTTGACTGATGTGAATCTGGAATATCGAGTGAGAGGAATGTTATTCTTCACCAGAGTAATATCTTCCCTTCCAAGTGATTTCCTAACAGAAGCCCAGATACTTTTCATATCCACATTCTACATAGACAGATTGAAAGACAATCATCGGGTAATTCCTCCAGTGATTGAAGGATTGTTGTCCATTGTTAAGATGCGCCACCTACCTGCAGACATTCCTTGTAAGGTGTTACTTGGTATAAATCAGCACGTCCCTTGCCAGCAGCAAGTGAGGACAGACAGAGCTGTGATATTTCATATATTTAGGGTTCTAATACAAAACTATAATGATGGTAAGTGAGTGATAGTAATACATGCAGATACAGTCAGTCACAGTAAGCTAGGTGTGGTAATAATGTAAGTTTATTATTGATATTTCAGAAGTGAAGTCATTGGGTCCAGACGTAGTGTACGCACTCATCTCAGCAATGGATGGAGAGAGAGATCCACGTAACCTCCTCCTGCTCTTCTCCTTCCTCCCCCACTTCCTCTCCACTGTCCCCCTGGCGCACCTCGCAGAGGAGATGTTTGAAGTCATTGCTTGTTATTATCCCATAGACTTCAACTCCCCACCGGATGATCCTAATGCAATCACTAGAAGTGACTTGGCAGATAAACTTTGTGTTTGTTTGTGCGCTACTCCGGAATTTGCACCATTTTGTCTGCCCCTGCTGTTAGAGAAACTGGATTCTGATTTAAAAATTGCAAAATTGGATTCATTAAAACTATTGGTAGGAAATAATATGTAATATTACAAGTGTATTGTGTACTACTGTCTACCACCAAACACATTTATTTCTAGATAGAATATTTATTAAGAGATTACTTATAAAATATAATTGGCTGGATACAGAACTATTATTAGTGCATTTTACTTTCTGCACTTATAACAGTTCTGCATCCAGCCAATGATAAGCATTTAATATTATTTTTATTTTAGACACAGAGCTGTACTATATTCAAAGTAGAAAGTTACGATATTCATCTTCCTACAATATGGAGTTATCTTGAGAAATCATTAACTGATAAATGTGATGCGGAGATAACTCAAGCGGCTCATCAATCTCTCACAGCTCTCATTGGCAAAGCAGAACAATCCACTCAAACGGGAGAAACATTTATGAAGCAAATAATTAACTCCATGAAGATATTATTGGCCGATGCAAAGACACAGCCACTTCTCTCCCAGCCCCTGGAGATATTACTAACAAGCAGCAATGCTTCTGAAGCATCTTGTCTCTTCTTCACACAGACTTGTGTCCCGCTCCTCATATTACATCATCATCTGAATTTAGACAAACATCTCCAAGTGTTATCATTCCAATGGTTTGCATCCATGTTTAATATTTGTAAAACTTGGAATGTTCTTCCACGAGTTCAAACGATCTTTACAGAAATACCAAAAATCTCTTTAGCCGGACTCCACGATGAAAGTGAACAATTAAAAGTGTGTTGTTTCGAGACATTGTCCAAGTTTGCAGAAATAATAGATTCAAACGATATTTCAACTATATGCAAGATTATCGATAGCCATTTGTGTGAACGTCATCCCGAGGCAGTAGAGGAAGCCTGCAAGCGTTGTCTTATTGCATTAGCACAGGAACACCCCGACATATTCAGAGATTTTATTTCAAAGAAATTAGAGTTGGAAACAATAACGGGAGATAATAATATACTGAGGAAACATTTAGATGTATTCACTTCATTACTTCATACAGACACATACACGGACATCATAATCAATAAGTTTATACAAGTTTTCTCTAATTCTGATGTGGAAATAATCAATTTAATGTTATCGAGTTTTGTTTGTAATTTTACAAAGAAGGAATTGTTTAAAGATGAAAGGATTGCATTTATTCAGAAGAAGTACAACATCATGAAGTATGTGTTAGAGTGTGCTGCCAGCAGTGTGGCCAGAGAGGACACACAGCAACACAACTCCTTCCAAGTCATTTGTAACTTGATTATAATTCTCATGAGAGCGTTGAGTAGTGAAGAGCAAACTGTATTGTTACTGAAGTACGTTCCTGAATATTTAGAAAAATTAGAAAGTGATGGTCATTCTATTGTCATACTGGAAGCTTTACTTAATTCTACTAAACAAGATATCAACATTAGTAATATTTGTATAGAGAGACTGATATCTCATTGTGTGAACTTGGCTGTTAATACAACTGATGTCCCGGTGGTGCAACACAAGGCTTGTTTAATATTAGCCAACTTGTTTAATAAATACATGAATAATGAACAAATCTCCACTGAATATCAAATGATGAAACAACGACTCAGTCCTACAGAACATAATACTAATTATATCATCTTATGTTCCTGGTTATGTAAGAGTCTCTTGTTAAATGGACATTCCGACTATAAATATTGGCTTCAACAGGTAAACCTGGTTTAGTCTCTCGAGGGGACATTACATACATTATGTACGTTACTTTGCAGATTATTTTACATCAGTTTTCTTGTTATTTTCTTCAGTTGATCGATATGTTATGCCTTGATGATTGGAGTTTGAAAGCGGCTAAATCGTTTAAAGAAATAATGAATGAGACATCGGCTGCCCTCAACACTTTGTGTTTCTGTAAAGTGAACTTCCTATATAAACAGAAGATGTTCCACTCCTTCTCCCAACTAACCAGCCTCACACGGGGAGGCAGGGAGTCCTATTTGTTGGCCTATGTTTATATAATACAAGCCATTCCTAAATCTGTGGTGCTAATGGAAGCCCTGAAGGTTGGTGTTGCATGTTACTTCACACATTGTGGATAGTGGAGACAATACTAATACAGTGTACTGTATGTTGTTTTATTTTCAGATATCTTCAATTCTAATTGAATCTCTGAGTTTCACGGATCCCGACCTCCTCCAGGGCAGCTTGTCCGCTCTCTCACATCTTATTCTAAATAAAAATACTCACGTGGCTGGAAGTTTACAATCTTTGGTGCCGAGAACTCTTCAACTGGCTTCATTCAACAATCCTATGGTCAGTATATTAAACTCACTACAGGTAGGGCTGCCAGATTGCTTGGAAGTTGAACTGGGATATTTATGAGCGCAGGGGGGGGTACTAGCGCCGGATTTAATCTTTTTCTAGGTGTACTCGCTGACTTTTCGCCACCCACTAGGAAATATTTGCATTATAAAAAACGCACCAAACTTTAGCGCCGCAGGTGAAAATTTCCAGACAAATGGATGAAGTGATTAACGTGGTTGGTTGTCCATAGTAAGTAAATTACTGTGCAAATAGCGCCGCAGGCGAAATTTTTGTATAACCTGTATACGTAGTCTTGTTACCCCTAGTAGCGGACTATTGACAAATCCAGGACTGGGTCGAAGCGCCTAGGACAAGAAGAAGACTGAAATTGTTGACCTTGAGGTGAGAGAACAAGGTTCAAATGGAAAATTTTACGTACAGCTAAAGTGTAACTTTTTTTTTTTACATTATTTTGTATATAAACTGTCAACAATACCAAAAATGATATAAATCCTAAAAATATACCAACTTTTCTGAAAACCGGGACATTTGGGCGTCCTGAAAGGTTTGTTCCGGATACGAGGCATAAAACTGGGATGTCTGGCAACCCTAACTACAGGTTACATAGACAATATAGTATATTCAGTATGTGTGTAATGTATGGAGGTATTATGTTTGTTTGATTGCAGTGTGTCCGCATTGCATCCCTCCAGTGTCTGTACAACAAAGCCTCGTGTTACCCCACTGTGGTGAGCATTGTGTACAAGGAGGACATAGTCCACCAGTTGGCTGGAGCCCTGGATGACCCCAAGAGGCTGGTGAGGAGGGAGGCCGTGAGGGCCAGGACCAGGTGGTTCCTGGTGGGAGCGCCTGGAGAAGATAAGCTCAACTCATAGCTGAGAGAACTCCCTACATACATAGTCCCTGTTATATAATATATTATGTATGTATACATGTAGTTAGGTAGTAGGTATATGTTGTTTAGGAAATAAATGTTATATTAAAGCACATCTGACTAGTATTCCTGTATAGTGTGTAGTGTTGTATGACAGTATGAGGAGGTTGCTGGTTACTCCACATTACGAGTTAAGTTATTATGAGGAGAACTGAAAGACATTGTTATTATTATTATTGTTTTTATTGCATTTAGCTACAAAAGGCAAACATCACTTATACAATAACATTATATAAAAATATAATAAAATCATAGGAAGGCAATATATTACTATGTAGTGTATGTGTGTGTGCATATAGTATACCTATACACACACACACACACTAATAGTAATTATTATAATAATGATTAGACCATCTCTAGTGTGTGTGTATATGTACCACACACACACACACACTACAGATGGACCACTCACCACTACATGAGATCACTTTGGTTTCAATATATTATGTATATATATATACAGGGCTAGTTTCTGGTTTGCACTCAGACAGCAGATAGCGCACTTGTTACAAATACATGCCCCACTTTGGCAATTGTTAGAATATTACACACACAAGTACTATCCAATTTGGAGCGTGCATATGCATGGCTGTCATTCTGGCAATGGTAGACTGAGAGACTTATGCTGGATTACACCAACTTCTTAGATGATAAGTGACTACTATCTCCACTATTCCTCATCTAAGAAGTTGGTGAAATCCAGCATTAGACTTACTATGGCAACTTCTAGAAGCACATCAGAGGGAGAGACAGAGAGAGAGAGCAATAGATTATAAATAATAGAAACAAATGAGGATGCAACAACTGTACAGTGCACTGCAAGTCTCTCAGGGGGCGGGGAGACACACACTGAGGAGATAATATGGCAGTTGGGTCAGTGTGTGATATAATAATATAACTATACATAGTAATGTACAAACATAAAGGACACAATACCTAATAATACTGAGGCATGAGGCTGTCTGTGGAATAAATAAACAATATATTTACATAATAAACACTACATTACACTCACTTATATCTCACATAGTCTTACAGTAATACAACATAAGCATACAACACACAGCAGACACAGCGCACCAGGCAATGCAACAAGCATCACTCTTACAACACACATACATATAGTACATATACTATAGCAATACACATGTACATATCTCAAGCAACACCTGGGTAGGTCTCCCTACACTGCACTCACATACAATACATCAAGGCAATGCACACAGCATATTGTCTGCTTAGTGCTTAGTCTGCACTCCTCATGTAGTCAGTGGGGCACTCGGATAACAGATCAGGTCTGGTTCAGACACAATTTCAATTTCTTTATAAAAAGAAAATACATAATATGTAATTGTACTAGAAATAGATTCTATGTAAAGTAAAGCTTTTAAACATATAACATGGCATTAAATATTAAATTATCTACTCATACATACAAGCATGGTTACACACACCACTAGACTCTAGTCTCTGCCCTCTGTTGTTCCGTGTCTAGGATGTCGGAATGAGATTCACTAATACAACTGTCACTCTCACAATGTCTCAGATTGTCTGCGTGTCCTCGTCCACTATGGAATGCAGGATGCATCCTTCTATCTCTACTTGTTATCTGTTTGTACAACTCATCTATTTCACTAACAAACGATACGGGACTGTCTGGGTGGAGATCTAATCTATTAACATCGGGACAACTAACAGCGGGACTGTGAGTGTAATATCTGGACTGTGTCTTCCTCCACGCTGGATTGTAATTCACATATTGATTCTCGTAACATTCATCTTCATTCTGTACTCGAGACAGTTGGCTGTTGCTGAAGTGTAAGTCCTCGTGGTTGTCACAAGAGAGGATGATGGAGGCAGGTGGGGGGGCGTACAGTCCGTGGCTGGTTATACTCACTTCAGACATCTGGTAGTTGGGGAAATATATATCACTCCCATTCTCATTCAGATTCAACTCACCATTGGAGCGGTGCTCCCAAGCGGCAGATGCTCCCAACATTAATTTATCATCGGGAGTAGGGAGGGTGTCTTCCTCTTTATTCTGCTGAAGATCCTGCAATGATCTGTTGAGATTAGTTGGAGACGGTTGTTTCTTCAGTTGTGTTTGTAACTTGGAACAACTGGTGTGTTGTTTAGAATTCTCCACGCCTCTCTTTGCTTTAGTGAAGTCCGTATACTTCCCGAAGCTATGCGCCTCCTCCGTGTCACTAGTCACACACTCCTGAGCTCCACTGTGGGGCTCCTGTAGGGAGTTGAGTTCTGAATGAGTATTGAGGGTCTTATCGGAGCCCAACTGATGCGGCGTGGCAACCTCCGAGGTGGAGCTGTACTCCAGACTGCACTGCTGGGAGACAGTCCTCATGGTGGGCATGATGAGGTTGAGGCACTCGGCAGACATGCTGGAGGCGGAGGCGGGCGTGTCCACCACTTGGTGCTGAGGAACTGTTGTCTCGGGAACGTTTGTATAAATATTCATCACCACGCTGGCCTCTCTGTTGCTCTCCTTCTCTAAGGTGAATCTCTTGAGTTGTGGCTTACAGTTGCCTTGGTTCTCATGCTCTTCCAATATGTTGGGATTCACTTGATTCCTGCTGGCTTCCTTAATCCCGTTGTCAGACGACTGTCCCTTCTCCACGTGTATATTGACATTGTTGACTTTAGATCCGGAGGTTAACATGCTAGACATGCCATCTCGGTGTGAAGACACCTGGGAATCAGAATCATAATTCCTTCTCTTTGGAATATCCAGATAATTCTTCTTAATATTCTTCCTCTGTCTCTTAAAGAATTTCCTCGCCACATTACTTTGGTTGGGATTATAGAACATCTCAGCGCCAGTGCCAGTGCCAGTGCCAGTGTTTGATTCGGGGAATGTAGTCACTGAGTTATTAGATCTGTACTGTTGTCTGTGTAGCACTACTAGACTCATGTTAGATATCTTCTTACTATTCAGAGTCACATTATCATTCAATGTTTGTCCGTTGAGTTCCGCGGCAGCTTTCAGTATGTTACTGTTATTGGATTTAGTGTTTGTTCTGCTGGAGTTCTGACTGTTGGATCTGGATCTAGCCTGAGCTGCGGCCGCTATGTTAGAGATAGGAGCCAAGTTATGAGTATTAGCATTAGACGAGACATTCTGAGCATTTGTGTCAAATACAGTTCTAGTTCTACAGCATTGTTTCTTTGTTTTCAAGTAGCAGCGCATCAAGAGCCACTGAGATCTGACGTCGCTTCTCGCAATGCCATAGAAGAAAAGTATAAATATTCCTAAGAGGGCCGCAAACAAAGCGTAAAGAATACTAAATATATCTTCTTCATACGGCAAGGCGTATCCTGAGAAGGGATGATAGACGGCGATACTCCCGCAAGTCCACACCAGCAGGTAGAGAGCCAGCACAATGACGTGAGCCCTCAACTGCACCACGGGGGTGTGCTCCGTGTCTTCTACTTCACTCACAGGAGAACTCTCTTCACCCAAACTTCTGTCAGTGGTGTTGTTAACCAACAGACTTGGTTCCCACGTTTCTAAATCAACATTCTCCGTAGCCTGCGTGCCTTCGGATAATTGTCCATTGACATTTCTAATAGTGCACCGTATCAACAGGAACAAGATGGAGAGGAATATGATGACTATACTGGCGGGCACAAACACGGCACTCAGTGCGGGTGCACTGCTGAGGAAGCAGTGAGAGTGAGAGGCGTATTCCCTCATGTTGACGGCGCCAGATATTCCACACACTATCAGCGCTATTCCCCACCCCACCAGGTAGATACCCAGGATAGGCTTCTCTATGGGAGCATCCGAAGGCATGGCGTCATCTTCATCCTCATCATCCGGAGATTGGTGACTCTTTGTGAGGAACTTGTACAAGTGACTGACTGCCACAGTCATCCAGAGTAAAGTAGCCAGGGTGAGATAGTGGAGGAGAATACCAATGGCCTGGCAGAGTTGAATATCTTCAGTCTGGTATATTCCTATGGAATACATGAAGCACAGCAGGCTGAGGGACAGCCAGGTGTTGAGGAGGGAGTGCTTGGCCCTGGGCGCCATGTGTATGGAGGGATAGCAGATAGCGTAGGTGAGGATGGAGACCAGGAGACAAGTCCCTAGTATGAGGCTGCCCACGTACACGGCCGTGGGAGAGAACCTGAAGCGAGCGCCACCACTCCTGTTCAACAGAAATACACAACACATTACATACAAACACAAATAACACCTATGTATGTAGTATAGATATAGTATTGTAATAGTGTCTCACCTTCCACCATATATCCCAATGTCTACATCCTGCATGAGGCCCACGTAGCCCAACTTGTAGCACTGAATGACCACCATGTTGGACACTATCCTCAGCACACTGCAGCCCTCGGGGGAGTCTGACCAGGTGCGGGTGTCCTCGTCCCACAGCACAGCCCTGCCACTCACTCCCGTGCTGATGTCAGAGTCTCTCACTATAATGTACATGGGGGATGCCAGGGGGCCTGTGAGGCTCACATTCACTGCAACAACACAACCTAATATTATCTGGTGATCATACAACACACACACAGTACACTACACACCAGGCACATTGCTTACTCAATTTAACTCCAACTACAGGAGTAGTGATGGCCCGCTGCTCTCCCTCCCTCCTGGATGTGTTGTGGCTGTGGGGGAGGGGCATGAGAGGGAAAAGGGCGGCATTGTCATACATGGACACCACCAGACTGTAGCTGCGGTGCAAGTTGCCTGCCAGGAGGGATTGGTGGTCCATACGATACAGCAGAGTGTCAGGAATCTACAAGCACACAGTACAGTATAGTACAGCAGGTGATGTATGAAGTACAAGTGTATGACATTATGTACTATGTATGTAGGCAGACCTGCACACTGGCTTCTATGATCTTGTCCCTGACATTGAGGAGAGGTGTGATTGTTCTGTTGGTAGTGGAGCAGTGTAACATCCTCCCCAGGGGAGTGTTGGTGGTAGACAGTGGTGCTACCTCCCCGCTGTATGTCGGCACAGAGTACCAGAGACACGTCATGCCTGTGAAGCTCTCCCGCTTGATAGAGAAGTGCTCTACTACCAGTTTATTCTAAAATAAATACACACATGTAGGTCACACATATACTTCATTATAATATACACAATGCATGATGTCTAGTGTATTACCTTCTGGCCCTGTACATTGGCTGTGTAGTGAGATATATTCTCCACAGCCGCCACAACAGAGGAACATGACGAGTAGAGATTCTCAGCAGCCTTCAACACAACCGAGGGTAGAAACATCATTGCATTCACAATGTCCAACAATACTGAACCTGTCAAGTATAATAATATTAATATAATACACGTATGTATGTGCAGTCAGCAGTGTAATGGAAGGAGTAATGAGGGACTTACCAACATCTGGTTCAGCTGAGATATAAGACATATAGTTGAACACTGCTTTGGCTATGAAGTTAACATCATCAGGGTCTGTGAGTGTGGAGGGGGAGGAGGGGGGGGTGTGCTGCAGCAGGAGGGAGTGCAGGTGCTTGCAAGCTGCCAGTGTGCTGCCCTTATACACAGACAGATTCACCAGAGCCAGTTGTTCTAGCATCTACAACACAGTAATACAATACAATATAGTGTTGTTATACACTGTCACTACTACACACACACTAGACATGTGCGCCGGCTGCAAAAAAGCCGGCGGCGGCGCCCATGTCTAAAATTGCCGGCGGCGGCGCCACGCCGGCGGCGTGGATCCAAAGTGGGGGGAAGCATTGGATTTTTTTGCAATATTGTTTTAAATGATTAAATACGTATATGTGAAAAGGATAATGATAAAATCGATTTATTTATTTTGAAAAACTATGATTATTTCAATAATAAAGTGAAATAAAAGCTCATATTTGAAAAATAATGGAAAATTACATTATTGCTTTTTCATGGCGCTGGAGGGCAGGTCAAAATAAACTAATCCATAAAGTCAAACGCGTCAGAATGAGCCTCAGTATGGGCAGTGATGTAGTCGAACAGGTTTCTCATTTGGCAATATCTGGGCTGTTAGCTAAATGTTGGGTGGAATTCAAACTCTGAAATAAATTGCGATGACGAGGTCGACCTTCCACAAAATGCAAAACTCCTATGTAGCTGAGAACTACAGTTGAGCAACATATGTGTTGTAAAAACATATGTGTTATATGTGCTGTTGTTTGGAGTGGACGGGTAATTTAATAAAATTATGTAATTTAATAAAACTATCTCATTTGCGATGTTATTTGAGGTGTAAATATAAGGATAATAATTATTTAATAAGCATAAATTGTGGTGTTCTAGTCGAAAGGTTCATAAATTAATAATATCAACCAAAATACGTAATGCTTATCGGTGGAAAGATAAATTACAATTTGAGAGTAGTCTGTAATCACAGTCCGAAAAACCACGTTAGGGGATAGTAATTTATTTTTTTATTATAACGCAGTGAGCGAAATAATTGGATTTTAACCTTAAAATATCGAATTATAATCACTTTTTGACACTTTGAAGATCATAAGCGTCAAAAATTACCAAATGAATATCGTTTTTGTCAAGAGAAAAGAAGTCATTACTATTTCCACAGTGTTGTGAATTCAAACTCTGAAATAAATTGCGATGACGAGGTCGACCTTCCACAAAATGCAAAACTCCTATGTAGCTGTGAACTACAGTTGAGCAGAAGCTGTAAAAACATATGTGTTATATGTCCTGTTGTTTGGATTGAAGGGTAATTTAATAAAATTATGTAATTTACCTAATAAAACTATCATATTTGCGATGTTATTTTAGGCGTAAAAATAAGGATAATTATCAAATAAATATAAATTGTTGTGTTTTTAGTCGAAAGGTGGATAAATTAATAATGATATCAGCCAAAATACGTAATGCTTACCGGTAGAAAGATAAAATACAATTTATTTATTTATTTTCAATCACATACGGCTTTTAAGGCCATAAGTACAAAATATACGAGCATTATAACAATAAAAAAGTAAATCAAAACATAAACAATTTGAGAGTAGTCTGTAATCACAGTCTGAGAAACCACGTTAGGGGATAGTAATTTTTTTTTTATTATAGTGCCGCCTTAGGTTAGCGAAATAATTGGTTTTTAACCTTAAAATATCTAATTATAATCACATTTTGACACTTTGAAGATCGTAAACCTCAAAAATTACCAAATGAATATCGTTTTTTGTCAAAAGAAAAGAAGTCATTACTATTTCCACAGTGTTGTATTGAAACAAATAAAATATAGCGAATCTAGTCAAGTGGAATGAAAATAATTTTGATTAGGTACTTCAATAATCAAAGGCTAAACTAATGAAAAGAGAGAACGGTTGACCGAAAAGATGAAAGGCCAGAAATTTTGGTCAGATACTCTGCCAAAATTTACGTGGTTTAAAAATTTCAGCGTGGTATGATAAAATCGATCAAAAAACCATAAATTCTGATTTTTCCTTATAATTCCCAGTTACATAAAATAACGTATGTTTTTAATTTAATTTCCACTATGAAGAACCAAACTATTAATGCCTTGTGGCCGTCAAAACTATAAATAAATAAATAAATCCCATCCTATTTCTTGTTTTAGAATCGAATAAATAAGACAATGCATTAAGTACATAGTTATTATTCGACATTTTATATAATTACTGAACCCTAGCATCCCCACAGCTGAATGCTTCAATTTTATTACCTGGAAAAGTACTTATTTCGATTTCTGTATCAAGAAACACAAGATAAATACTTTTAGTCACACGGATCCCACGCCGCCGGCGTGAGCGTTTTAACCGGCGGCGGCGCGCCGACCATGATCAACGGCGGCGCGCCGGCGCGGCGCTCATGTCTAACACACACACACACACACACTAGTACAGTACCTTGGTAGTCTCACTGACATAAGGACAGGCGGAGGTGTTGAGGTTGTCCCATGATCCATTGTAGTTGCAGTGATACGAGGCCTGCGCTCCTTCTCTGTCCCGGCAGGGCTGGGCCACTGTGTGTCCCGTCACACTGCCTGGCCAGGTGTACATTCCTTTATTGTTTGAGGTCACTGCAGTGAGAGAGGAGACACGTATTATTGAGGTGGTCGGTAGCCTGGTTGGTAATGCGCTCGACTGTTAATTCAGTGGGCGCGGGTTCAATCCCTGACCTACTCCACTTCACAACACAAGCTTTCTGTGAAGTGTACAAAGATGTATTTGGGTTTATTTCGATAAACCCAGATTCATTTTTATAAAAAAAAAAAAAGAAAGGTTACTAGAGTAAAGTATGTAGAGATATGGGAGCTATATATATAGGAGGTGTATAGAGTATAGACCCACCTGCTATGGGGCAGTATGTGGTGAGGTTGGAGATGACAGTGACAGTGATGTCCTCAGTAAGGAATGTAGAGTTGTTGTGATTGGAGTAGAGGCATTGGTAGGTACCCGTGTGGTTGTTAGAGATCCTCAATATCTTCAGGATAGTCTCCGCCAGACCCTCCTCCAATATATCCACATTGCTTATTCTGAACAAACATAATACATTACTATATACATATGTAGTGTAGTGCAATGCAGTGTGATATATAGGAGGTAGTATACATACCTGAATGATTCCAAGTCTACAGTATTGTTGGGCAGAGACCAAGTGAGATTATAGAGAGTTCTAATTGTGGAGAATGGAGCCTTACAGCTCAGTGTTAGTGAATCTCCTTCAAACACAACCTGTAATAATATTCACTCAGTATATAATAACACATGTGTAGTGTAGTGTTACAGTCCACTCTACTACACTAGGTACTCTACTCTACATACCTGAGGGTTGCTGGGTCTCAGTACTAGTTTGTTCTGTAGTGTGATGGAGACCAGACCACATTTGATGGGATCCAAGTGTGTTTTTAGTTTCTTGATGTTTTCTCCATTGAGCTCGGGAGGCTGCGCACACTTGGGGTTGCCTATTAGTTTGATGTTGGCAGTCCTGGCCCACTCTGCTACCCACAGTAAGTCACATTCACACTTTAAAGGATTCCCCGATATGTCTCTGTAACAATACTAATAACTTACAGCACACTGTGTAGTGTATGGGTGGATATTATGTAATGGAATAAGTAAGTACTTACATTTGCTTTAAGCCATGAAGATAATCAAATGTATCATTGGCCAAGGTGACTATTTTATTTTGATTCAAGATGAGTTTCTCCAAGTTTGTGAGGCCTTTGAATATTTCCTTGGATATTGCTTTGATTGTATTCCCCGAGAGATCTAACCTTTGCAGTCCACTGAGATTATAAAATGCATCTGATTCTATTAGAGATATCTGGTTGTTACTTATGTCCCTGCAAACAAAGTCAAATATAATGGGAGGGTAGGTACTGCCAGTACCTTATAGCAGTACACACACACACACACACGGACCAACTCAAAGAAATTATTACAAAGACCTCCACGATGCGTGAAACTCGTGACAAGGGTCGACATTGGTAGTAAAATCATTAATGCCATCAATGAATATGTAAATCTTACACATGGAACAAAGTTAAGGAAAGATTAAAACATAGAGGGAAACAATGACATCTGTAAAAACTCAGAAGTGAATGTCTACGACTGGTGTATTAATTGTCCCTCACTGTCTTTAGATTACAAAAGTTAGTTTAGTGAGGGGAAATGTTATCTTTGTGAAAGCTGAAACAGCAGCAGAAAGTAAGACCTAGAGAGAATATGCCACAGCTGGCCTCAGCATAATCTCCTTAATAATTGTGGATTTTCGGCAGCGTCGAGTATTTGACAAAACGCCGTCACATTCACATCGGAACGTTATTTTGAAAATTGTATATATACTGTTTACAAAAAACATTTCGCATTGCACCTAATTTAATTTTGTTTTAATTATATACGTACAATACAAAAAGTAGATATTCGTATACGCCACTGACTTTGCACGAGATTGTATTGATATTTTGGATAAAAATATGTGCAACAAAGGGAATTATTGATTTATAATGATTTTTTATTTCATTTCTGATTTTATAAAACATCACTACCGCCATCTATGAATCATAAATGACTCGGGAAAGAACCTGAAAAAAATTACGATTCGCGTCCGGAGTAAACATTAATACCAGACGATTTTAGACATCCATCTATTAAATAAACTTATAAATGGAATCTCGGCTTCAACATAGGCTATTAAAATATATGATTTGTATCGTGGTTTGGTAAAATTATCAATTTTCCCAAGATACTGAATTCTATCAAGTTAGTATGAAAATGAAAGAAGCCATTTAAAGTAGTCCCGTTAATATGGTTTTTAAATTTGTTTGCATCGTTACATAATCTAGAACTAGGATATACATCTAAGGATTATTTTTATACAATGTTTTTGCTCTACAAATACTTCTTTATGACTAAAAATGTGTCTATAATAATTAAAAAATAGTTTTGACATTTGCTCCGCGGCGCTTTCTGTCGTCATCTGTTTTGACTCGCGTGGTGTAGGGGCTAGCGTACTTAACTTAAATTGAGTGTTATGCGATGCGAGGGTACGAGTTCGATCCCACTCCATACCCAACGCTTTTTTCTTCTTTTTTTTACTATCTTTTTGTGAAATTTGAATTTAGCAGAATCCTATATACATAAAAAATAATTTTACTAGGTAAAACAAATATATTCCTTCCTATATGCCAAAAATTTATTCCATTAGGTATTTAATTCTAAGACGATGTAACTTCACCACCCGTACACAATTTTAGCCGTTGCGAAGCACGGGAAATACAGCTAGTATGTAATAACTCAAAATACTCACAATTTCTGCAGTTGTGGTAAATTTAAATCTCTCGATAGTGTTGATATGCCATTACCCGAAAGATTTCTGGAAAACAATACCATAACTTGTAGTGAAATATCATCAAAGCACAACCAACCTTTATTATTGCATTATTGGACAGAAGGATACTTACAAGTTGACAACCAAGTTTGTTATTTTAGAGAGATCTATTTCTTTTAACTCTGTGATGGGATGATCAGGGCCGCCGCACTTTAATTTGATCCATTCAATATCATCCACATTGGATTTGTAAAGATCTGTATTTCTAGAATTTTTACAAGTACACAATGATGGACAAAATAGATCCGCCACGATTCCCTTCTTAGGTACAATGATGACAAAAAACAACAAGCAACGACGGAATATATAAATCATTTTTAGATTAGACTACATAAACTCTGTTAAAACTTGGTTTTTAGACGTTTGAGTTAATATTTCTTTAAATACCGACATGTCGCGTTAATATAAACAAACGAAATACTTCAATTATTCACACGATTCCAACATCAATCTTTTTCACTTTTCCTTGATCACATTATAACAGAGCACAATTCTAAACCGTTCAATTTGTTCTACATTGTTAAAAATACATAAATAACGAAATATGTACGTTACAGACTTTATTTTGCAATAAAATAGGCAATTTAAGTAACGAATCAACAAAACAAACGGCACACCAAAAGTATGTACAAGTACAAATGTACACCCCAGTGTTGCCTTGATCCAAAACTGAAAATCTGTACCTGTCTCAAAGTATGTATAAAATCTGTATGAAATTAATAAGCCAAAAATCTGTATACCTAAAAAGGTAAAAAATCTGTATAAATGAAATTTTAAAACCGACAGAGTATGGTACCTAGTTTATTGAAAAACAAATCTTTTTGAGAAAATAACAGTAGGTACTCGTGCTTACATAAAATATATTAGGTAGGTAGGTAAGTACTAGTGTTCAGAACCGGGAAATCCCGGTCCCGAAAGAACCGGGAATTCCCGGTTTTTTTGAGGTTACAAATAACCGGGATTTAAAATTTGTGTCCCGGTTCTTTCGGCACTTTCGGGACTCGACTTCAAAACGTAAAATTTGGTTTATATGGCGTGTGCAGACTGCGGGCTCTGCAGACGTGGTGTGATGCGGTTAGCAGGGGAAGGGGTCAGTTGTTTTGTCATCGAAAACTACAAAATGCGGGCATCTCAAAAGTAAGCCTTATTTTTTTTAGACGTGATCTTTTTGGTAAGGTGTTTATTAGTTTTTATAGTAAGGTGGATGCACCAATCCCAAACCAGTTAAGGCAAAAATTCACATTGCAGTACCTAAAAATCAATCTAATTATTCGGTAGCACCACTTTCTACTTCCTTCATAGGCTGGTATCCTAGTACCGAAAGAACCGGGATTTCCCGGTTCCGTTGAAGGCCGGTACCGAAATCCCGGTTCTGTAAAAACACACCGGTTCCGGATACCCTAGTAAGTACCTAATTTCTTTTTGAACTTACATATTTTTACTCATTATTTTTACAAATGAGATTTTCACATTTATACTTATTATTAAATTATAATCGTTCTCGAATTCGTTTTTTGCACTTTATTCTAATGACTTATCATGTATTATTTCCAATTCCAAAAATCTGTATAAAACTAGAGTAAAATTTTCATCTGTATTCTGTCCGTTCCAAGGTCCGTTCCCGTATCCTAAAATCTGTATAAATACAAATAAATTTGTGTATATAGCAACACTGGTACACTCTCACCAGTAACCACTACCTGCGCGCGGTGGCGATTTCGAGAACTAAAAAAAAATAAGTCAAATTTTTGAGATTCAGAAGACAAACGAACAAGGACCAAATGCCATTTGGCCGTCATGGACAATTGGCCGAATGGCACGTAAAGACGTATGGCCATACGTCTTTCGGCCATTTATCCTTGTCGACCAATTGTCTTTGTCAGCCTATTGGATTTCGGCCTATCGTACTTGTCGGCTATTTGTCCACATCGGCCATTTGGATTTCGGTCTTTCGGCCATTTGTCCTCGGCCAGTTATTTTGTCGGCCTATTGGATTTCGGTCCATTGTATTTTTCAGCCATTTGTACATGTCGGCCATTTGTATTTTGGCCTTTCGACTTTCGGCCAATTGGTCGTGTCGGCTATTTGTCTTTGTCGGCCATTGGCTTTCGGCCATTAGTAGTAGATCTTAAATTTTTAGTTAGGTAATTTTTTTCAATCAAATTATGGGCGACGCTGGCGTTTCAAGCGTTGCTCACACAAACTTACTTAAAGTGGTTCGTGATTTCATTACAGTCTGTCAAGAAAGATATGGTTTTCGATGAGGACGCTGCGTGTAGATTTTTTTTGGCAACCACAGTGGCAACACTAATTGTAAAATTTCCATAGAATTTCAATAGAAATGTTATTGTTGTCAGCACATAAAATTATAGTTCCTAATAATTCCGAGACCATCCCATTATTGTCAGACTGTATTCTACTAAGAATTCGAAGAATGGATTCTACTAAGGAACATTTAGGCTCACCACAAACGTCCCGAAGTTCAGTTAACGGAATCGACCGATTTGCAAAAAAGTTCCGACCAAAGCCTCTTTCTGAATTTAAAATCGGGGTGACGCTGAATTCAGAGAGAGGTTTTGATCGGAACTTTTTTGCAAAACGGTCGATTCCGGAACTGAACTTCGGGACGTGTGTGGAGAGGCTTATACAGGTTCCCTAGATTCTACTTGATTATTGTTTATGTCGTCATGTTGTCGCTGTGTCGTATCCATATCGTATCTCTGGTTTATAAACAGATTTTGACAGTAGATTTTGACGTTTTGTGAATTGTGGTTTGTCTTCGTCGTTTGTTGTCGTTGCGGAGTTAATTGCGTATTGTTTAATTTTCACCCCTTTTTCTTAGATATATGGTCGAATAACCTTTATAAATAGATATGGCGGGATCATCTCGCGCTGCCGTGTCACACATTCTGCGGGGTGGTAAGGAAGATGAGGAGATCACCGAAGAAGAACCTAAAAAGAAATCCAGGGAAGACTGGAGGAAGGCCAAAGAATTAGAAGAAGCGAGGAAAGCTGGGACAGCTCCTGCAGCTGTAGATGAAGAAGGTAATGTGTAGTGCTTCTTGCTTCCAATATCATGATTCCGTCATTTAATCACAAGTAGGTGTAATAATGTAAAGTGTAATTCCAGGCAAGGACATCAACCCCCACATCCCACAGTACATCTCATCAGCCCCATGGTACTACGGGACGGCGGGACCCACGCTCAAGCATCAGAGACCTCAGGAAGAAAGAGAAAGACAGTTTTCACACTTGGATCAATTTTATAAAAAGGGAGTAGACAGTGTAAGTATTCCTGGTAGGTGCTATACCTACGTACTGTACATAATATGATAATGTATGTAGTGGGGTAGGTACCTAATATAGTTATTGTTGTATGGAATGATTTCAGACATCAGTAGCAGTGAAGTATAGGAAAGGAGCTTGTGAGAACTGTGGCTCTATGACTCACAAGAAGAAGGATTGTCTGGAGAGACCTAGGAAGGTAGGTAGTATGTGCCTGGTGCCTCACACCTCACATAACCTAACATAATAATATTGTATTTCATTGTAGATTGGAGCCAAGTTCACAAATAATAAGATTGCACCAGATGAGTTTGTACAACCTAAACTTAATCTCAGTTTTGATGGTAAGAGAGATAGATGGAACGGCTACAATCCTTCAGATCATAAAGCAATCATTGAGGAATATCAGAAGATAGAAGATGCCAAGAGAGAACTGAGAGCCAAGAAGTTGGAACAAGATCCCTCGGCTGTGGATGAGGAGGAGCAAGATGAAGAAGACGAGGACAAGTATGTGGACGGAGTGGACATGCCGGGGACCAAGGTGGACTCCAAGCAACGCATCACCGTGAGGAACCTGAGGATACGAGAGGACACCGCCAAGTACCTGAGGAACCTGGACCCCAACTCTGCCTACTACGACCCCAAGACCAGGTCCATGAGGGACAATCCTAATCCCAAGGACGCGGAGACAGATTATACGGGAGAGAACTTTGTAAGATTCACGGGGGACACTAAGAAGCACGCTGTGGCTCAGTTGTTTGCCTGGGAAGCTCACGACAAGGGGGTGGATGTTCATCTCCTGGCTGAGCCAACCAAATTAGAAATATTGCAAAAGGAATATGATAAGAAGAAAGAACAATTTAAGAGTGAGGTATGTGTCACCTTATATATTATATAACTATACGGGGTGTATAGGGTGTACAATGTACTATACGGGGTGTATTGGTTTACAGGTTAAAGAATCTGTTTTGGACAAGTATGGAGGAGCTGAACATTTGGAAGCTCCACCCAAGGCTTTACTTCTGGCCCAGACTGAGACATTCACTCAGTACAACCGGGACGGCACCATCTTACAAGGACAAGAGAAACAAGTAGCGAGGTGAGGCCTGTTCATTATATTACTCACCTATATACAGTACCTACTCACTCACCTACCTGCAACTCCACACTTAATATTGTAATGTCACTTTACAGGAGCAAATATGAAGAAGATGCTTTGATCAATAATCACACCAGTGTGTGGGGCTCCTTCTGGAAGGCTGGCAAGTGGGGCTACAAGTGCTGCCATTCCTTCATCAAGGTACCTAACTACCTCTCCCTACACACACACACACACACAATAGCAGTGGTTCTAATATTATTGTATACATATGTTGTAGATGTCATATTGTGTTGGGGAAGCTGGCAAATCTGTTGTCATTGATGCAGAGCAACAGCCATCAGTGAGTTGTAAGCCCTCAGTGAGTCAATCTCAAATACAACAAACTAAGAGTGATGAGGAGTCGGGGAGTGATGCGAGTAGCAGCAGCAGTAGTGGCAGTAGCAGTAGTAGCTCATCTGAATCTGAAGAGGACAAGAGAACAAAGACAGAGAGAACCAGGAAGAAGAAGAAGAAGAAGAAAGTAAACAAGAAGAAAGGGAAGAAAAGCAGTGAAGACAAATTAACAAAGGTTAGTAGTTAGTGTCTAGTGATGCCCTCTGAGTTGATCCACATTAGACATGAGCGCCGTCGGTCAATAGGGAACATGCGCGTTTTTTTTTTTATTTACTTAAAAAATAGTACAAAAAATTAGAAAAAATATAGTATATTTTTTGCAAAAAAAAATGTAATATTAAACTTTTTATAGCCATTTAAAAAAGTGATTTGCGAATTTGGCGCGAAAACACGCTATCTGTGGTATACCAGTCGCGCGACGTCACTTAGCAGTACTCCATCCCGACGGCCTGTCAAATCATAACCGAAACGGCCGTGTTTGTGTTCTGCTGCGTGGTATTCTTGGTATTCTCGTGTGTGTATTTAAGAAGAAATGGATAAAACCTACATGATACTTGCTTCATTACAAACACAATAAAAACATTACAAATTTAGAAGCTACACAATTTGTAACTCTTATTTCATAATATAAGTTGTTTTCAAATATGAACCACACTTGTATGCACTGACAGAAGGGTTGTTTCATGCTTGATCATTTAACCACTCATTTCACCAAAACTCAATAAATATATTTAAAATTCATAAGCAATACACTATAAAGTATTATTTTAATAACTTAACACTAATTTATAACTCAAGTCACTCATTTTGATAACACAAAACATTGTGAGACTACAGAATTACCTGTCTTTCTTCACACCGCGAATTTCTGCAGAGCAAAAATCGGGATTATCACTAAAAAACATTGTCAGCATGTCTTCGTTGACATTGTCCGATTATCCTTTAACGTATCCTGTATCCACCATATCGATAATTACACCGAGATGCGAAATTTAAAAAAAGTTCGCCGCTTTTCATTCTGATGGCTGATTATGAAAGCAGTAGGTGTATCTTTAAAATCTGCATATTTAGTTTTTTCTGGTCACGTCGAGATTTTTAGTAATTCTCGATAATGTGTTACTATGGAAGGCCAGAAAATGAATATAATGAATTATTAATTAAGGATTGTAAACTGCTTTTACTTACAATGTATACAATATTTTTGTGCAAGAAATCAAGAATATCTATCTCAGTGACCAAACAGGATGATTTCACGGGGCGGAAGAAAGGGGGGGGGGGGGTCCGGGGCACATATGAATAAAGGGGTGGAAATTAAGAAAATGTGTTTTAGTGTGTATTGAAATAAAAAAATGTAGACTCGTAAAACATGTGTTTATTATTTTTTTATTCAGAATGCGCATGTTTTAGAAATAAAATAGAAATACAATTAATATAAACAATAATATGATTTATTATTATTTGTAAATATAAAACACTGTTTTTTACTTCCACTATTTATTTGGAGTACATATACCAAAGATCTTTCGAAGCTAATGCTTCATCATCAGTGGTTATCTATGAACTCAGAACATAGATAACCACTGATGATGAAGCATTAGCTTCGAAAGATCTTTGGTATATGTACTCCAAATAAATAGTGGAAGTAAAAAACAGTGTTTTATTTTTACAAATAATTTACAATGGCCTTCCATAAAGTTAATCTTCCATCAATAAATAAAACAATAATATGTATACAAAAAACTAATTATAAACCAGAAAACATAATGTGTTAATTAATTAATAGGTGAGCTTTAATCAGTCGGTATGAAAGAATGCTTATTTCTATTTCTAAAAATTTATATTCACTTCTGATGCCAAACTTAAAGCAGGCATATTCATAGGACCGCAGATAAGAAAACTGATGTGTGATGGAGATTTTGAAACTTCAATGAATAATGAAGAAAAGGCGGCATGGGATTCTTTCAAAAACGTTGTAACCAATTTTTTGGGAAATCATAAAAATCCCGACTTTAAGAATATTATTGAGGTGATGTTACAAGATTTTGAAAAGTTAGGACGTAGAATAAGTTAAAAACTACATTTTCGGCACAATAATGGAAAGTTTTTTCCGGAAAATCTAGGCGATGCAAGCGAAGAGCTAAGCGAGAGATTTTATCAAGACATTAAAGATTCTTGTTCATTATTAGTTTTTTGTAATCATATTATTGTTTATTTTAATTGTGTTTCTATTTTATTTCTAAAACATGCGCATTCTGAATAAAAAAATAATAAACACATACATGTTTTACGGGTCTACATTTTTTTATTTCAATACACACTAAAACACATTTTCTTAATTTCCACCCCTTCATTCATATGTGCCCCGGACCCCCCCCCTTTCTTCCGCCCCGTAAAATCATCCTGTTTGGTCACTGAGATAGATATTCTTGATTTCTTGCACAAAAATATTGTATACTTTGTAAGTAAAAGCAGTTTACAATCCTTAATTAATAATTCATTATATTCATTTTCTGGCCTTCCATAGTAACACATTATCGAGAATTACTAAAAATCTCGACGTCACCAGAAAAAACTAAATATGCAGATATTAAAGATACACCTACTGCTTTCATAATCAGCCATCAGAATGAAATGCGGCGAACCTTCGCTGACCGGTGTTATCGTAAAAATAAAGTATTTAATCGAAAACCGAAGCAACCCGAGCGACTCACAAGTACTAAATATGCGTAGTTGTATGTTTGACGTTTAGCCACTCGTGCGGTATGATGTCACACACGAGTTGACAGATCACGGCGCGTTTCGTATTTTGTCGGAGAATGCGGATTTTTAATTTGAAAATTAGGAGTGATAAGTTCATATTTATAATTTTTTATTAGGATATTCGTGATCAGCGTACTCTTATCGCTGTAAATCAATAGAAATTATTCATATCCCTCACGCACGCATGTTCCCTATTCCGCGGCGGCGGCGTAATGAACAAATCACGGCGGCGGCGGCGTGGCCTTGAACTATAGATTTTTTGTTAAGGAAGTAAGGACATAAAGAAAACCACATTGTTGATGTCAAATAGAGTTTAATACTCTTTAATAAAGGGACGGAGGACATAAACGATCATAATTGAAAAAAAAAATACCTGACATAACACTTATGCTTATGACTAGGGACTGAAAAATAGCGGTGTTATTTTTTGGGAAATGTGTTATTTTTTGCAAAATAGGCTGTAATTTTTCACAATTTTGCAAAATGTGGTGTTAATTTTCATATATTTATAACATTATTTGGATGATTTTGCAGCATTTTTTTTATTATTTTTATTTATTTTAACAACAGACAGAATGAATACATAATTAATATAATATAACAAAAATAATTAATAAAATAAGTATTACTCCAATTATGCATCAAAATAAAACAAAAATATTTGATAAAAACAAAAACGCTTGTTTTAAGATTTTTCAGCGTGGTTCTTCTTGCTTTCTAAGCCGCATTCCTTTTGATAATGTTTTCAGTTATGACGTATTCCAAAATAAAGGTAAAATTCGCGTCAAATATGCGAAAATTCGCGTTATTGCTGTAAAAGAGTACCAAAATTCTCTTAAGGCGGTGCGCCGCGTTTTCGCTCGGCGACGGCGCGCCGACTAAACTCGCGACCACGGCGGCGCGCCGGCGCGGCGCTCATGTCTAATCCACATTACTACTACAACATTACTATAACTTATATAAGAGGAATGAAGGACAATTAATAGAACACACTTTGTACAGGACACTGGGACTAGCACCACTCAATTGAATTCAATATTCATACAATAATGAAATACATACATAATATATGATATAATACAATGACACTTGTAAGACATTATAGTATTAGGTACATATCGGCAGTGTGCAGTCCATAGAAGCATTTTAGGCATTGCTTGCCCACTGGCACAAAAAAGTAAAAATAACAATGTTAGATTAAATTAACCAAAATAAACTCTAAATTGTTACAGTTAAATGTCGCGCGCAACCAATGTAGTTCATTGTTTCTTTAATCTTTACCCTAGAGGCGCTACACAATCATACCTTTCATTCAACCAATCAGGAGCCAGAATAGAATTAGACTCAGCATAATATCGCGTACACACGTATGCGCAATCCCACTACTACAATGATAAAATAACCAACACACACAAGTGAAGCGTTCCAAATTTGTACTGCGCTGTAAGCAATCATCTCTCTGCTTCGCAGACAACTTCATGCTAATTAAAACATCATTAATGCAGAAACGCACGGGAATGGTTGATGGCGCGCTTTTAAATTATAACTCTCCGTTCATTTGCACATTCATTTTACAGTTTTAGAGTAGGTGGCTATATCAGAATCTCATCGCACACCGCCGGTACATATTATGTAAGTGATTAGTTATGTATTTATATTTCAGGCTCTGAAGGCGGAAGCTAAGGCTCAGAGGATGGCAGAGGAGATTCTCTGCATGGATGAGAGGAAGAGGAAGTACAACAGCATGGCGGAGGTTGCTCAGCCAACGGAGGAGGAGATGGAGGCGTACTTCATGAAGCGAAGGCGGGACGAAGATCCCATGAATCAGTTTACTTTATAATTCTATTCAATAAATGTATTCAAGCAATCTAACTAATGCCTTACTCCTTTACAATCACCTAACATATCATGAGTGCAGTGGACTGTCCAGTGTCCATGCGGGCCGGTGCCCTTCTAGGACCGTTTGCCGCTCACAACAAAAATGGATGTTTCATAGAAATAACCAATGCAATTATTTGACGATATTGTAAAAATAGACATTATTTCTTTATTGGGGGAATTGCAGCCGGCACAGTATATTCTGTTTTTTTTAAAATATCTCAAACTACTGACGCGATTTCGACAAACCAAAAGAAAAACCGTAGTTAAAATTTTAGACTTTCTACAAAAACCTGATTTGTGACACTCGTTTTTTAAAGATAGCGAAATTTTTATTGTCAAACTTTATTTTTTTCTGCAAAAACCGGCCGCATAATGTGTACATTTTTACTTTTTACGATGGAGCCTTAATAAGTTCTCAATAATTTTTCGTGACAAAAAACCGAAATTCTCGGACGCCGGGGTCACAGCATCGGATCCAATAATGCTCAAATGTATTCACGAGGAGCTTAAAATAATACTATTCTATACTATAAGGCCACCACTAACTAACTGTTACATATTTAATTGAAATGTCATTTAACCCTCCGACAGAACACCTATCAATTGTGACGAGAACGGAACATCGGGGTGCTGTGGACCCCAGTACTTTAAAAATTCACAATAAATTCCTGAAAACATATATTACTAATTTAAATGCACAAATCGCATCTGTTGGGTGTTCTGCAAGAAATGAAAATACATACATTTCTTATTGCATAATTATATTTAATATATAATAAATACAAAAATATAAATAAATCAACAAAATACGCTTCATTTTGGGAAAATCAACATAAAATATTGAAAAAAATACAAATTTATAAATGTCTTTTATAAAAACAACACATAATAAATCATACTATTATGTAAATAAAACTAAATGGATATGTTATGCTTCACAAGCATTCAGTGCATACGCGAACATGGTGCATATTTCACTACAATAGGTACAAACTTTTATTTAAAAAATATGTATATATTATACACAACGATATATGAAAATATATTCACAATGTAGCCAAAACAATATCCCAACTATCATTACTCTCACCAGAATCTGATGGAGCCGTTATCTCAACGAAATCTCCATCATCATCAGAATCGTCTCCACTAAAGTATCATCAAATTCTAATATTTCATTTTCTATCTCGTCATTGTTTGGCAGCCTTTAAAAAGTCATTTTTATTTTAAGTAGGTAAATTTACACACCATATACTAAAATCAAATAAGTTTCTAAAATGAAATTATTTTTTAGTAAAAATATTTAATATTAATTAATTGGTATCATTGCGTAAAATACTAACGTAAACGGAACTGTGGGGTCCAATTAACCCAAAGTGAGAAATAGGGCCTCCTTGTGCAACTACCAGTGGTCGAATGTGCTATTTATGCTCGCTCATCGATAATTCAAACATTTGCCGTAAAATACAAGGGGTCGCGGACCTTCTAGGTAGATCGAGCACAGAATGGCAAGCAAAATAAAAAGGTCTGGGGTCCAAAGGACCCCGAAGTTCCGTCGGAGGGTTGAATGATAAATTGCGTACAGAGTCATACTTCGCCACCGGGTTGCCTAGCAAAGTCTTGACGCGTCACCCCCCTAGCCCTAGGTTAGGTTTTTTGTATGTCGGTATCGACTGGTTGCGTCATACAATTCAAATTTGCGTCATGCAATTTAAATTTCCCGCCAATTACTTAGTTAGGTTAGGTTAATTAAGTTAGGTTGGGTTGGGTTAGGTTTAGTTATGTTAGGTAACATATACCTCTACCTTAGTACCTTAGGTTAGCTTCAAAATCTACAAAGAAACCAACCAACCGGCTCCTTACTCCTTAGTGGTGGATGGTGGTCGGGCGATGACGTCACGACATGATTATTTAATGACGCAATACTTCCAATAGATGGCAGTATTAGTACATCTGTTGTACAATACAGTTGTCCAAATAATTTTTAATTATAATAGTGATAATATTATTGTAGTTAGTTAAATAAAATGAAGGAAAAACCGGAGAGAGGATACAGAACAACTTTCGGAAATGGAGTTACAAGAACATATGAAGCGGGAGGAGGAACACTCCCAGCCATCCGTTCTATAATCGAAAAATTATCTCGTTGGAACGCTTCGCCGAATACGGGAGATGTTAAAAAAATAATAAGTACAAATTTTTCTCGAAGACCTTGGAAATGTGCAATGTACCATTGGGGACGAAGAACGGCCACTGGCACTTTATATACATCAGTGGAAGTGCACAGTGGCCTCATAACTCAATGTTTGGTCAAGCATTCGCCTTTCCCCCTATAAATGTGGACGCATTAGGTGTCTGTCTTGCATTCATCAGTATTTTTATTCCGGTGGTGGTCGTCTAATGCTGGGCGACATTCTCAAGAGAGAAGATTACCAAAATTGCATACTGCGTCCTACATCAGATTCGAATGGATCACGTCGATCCAATACGCGGAGAGAATTTCCTTTTTCACTGTGAGGAGAGGGGAACTGATGTACTTTCCAGTCAAAGCTCAACATCAAGAATGGAGGACCAAGCCGTGGATGATGTCACTACTCAAGGTAATTCAAATTTCCATGCTGAAAGGAATGAAATATGTTTACGATCCAGCGACGTTCATACAGAGGGAGAACTAAATACCAATTCACTTACCGATGACAATGTTGGAAAAAATTCAAAATATAACGACGATAACGAGAAACTTAATATAATATTACTTGTGAAAAAAAAGAGGTTTTAACTACAACTTATCGAAAAAGATTCTATTTAGAGAAACTTATGGGATTGAAACCATGTTCGTTAGAGGAAGCAAAGAATGATTGCAGACGGCAACTTCATTCGCAAGAATTTTGGTATTTCAAGAGTCGACCAAACACTAGCAAACATTTCTTATTTACAGATTTTTATAAAATATTATATAATTAATACAATACAATAAATATAATAACTAAACTATATATTGTGTATCTTATTTATTTTATTACATATCCGCTGCTCCACCACCAAGAGGCCCGGTTCTGTTGTTTATATTGTTGTTGAGATTTGGCGGGAAAATTTTCTATTGGAAAGTACTTGTATGAACATGACGTCACACTAAGATTAATACTATTTACCACCTGTGTAAACAATGAGGTCATTTTAACATAAAGATCTATATTTAACACCCGTGTTAACAATAATGTCGTAGACACAGGGCCTGATTTAGAGAGGCCTGGTGGCGTATTTACGTTTCCGTGTTCAATAGGAGGCAGTACTGCCTCGAAACGCTAAAACCCTTTCCAAATCCGTATTCAATTCGAGGCAAGCGTCCTCCACTCGTAGCAATGGTCATTTTTACGCATGTTTTTTTTAAGATTATGTATATAAATAACGTATTTTTTTATATACATATTAAAACCATTAAGTGATAATATGTTTACAATATTAAGTTATAATCATGAGATATTTAAAATTTTAAATTATTGAAAATCGCGGTTTCGTGAGTGGAATTTCCACTATAGCCGATTTCGGAGGCAAATGTTTTTTTTAGGATTCACAAAATAGTAACAAAAAACGTTAATATTATGTGCTAGAAGAATCTCGTAGTATAATTTAAATGAGTGGATTTTTTATATACCATTTTGAAGAAAAAATAGTTGAAACATCACTTTGAATGGGGAAAAGCACTAGGCGACATGCCAAAAATGAGTGTCTTTTCAGCTTTACACTGTTATTATTTATACTATTAATTATATTTAAAGCGACTTATTATAATGCTGCCGTCCTAAGAGAGAACACAGTAAGTCGTGATTTTTGCAAAATTGAGTTAGGTATGCAGAAATGATCCTTAGTACAAGACGCATCGTTCTGTCTAAGTCTCATTTCGATATTTGAACTCTATCCACTCTTTTTTGTCATTTAAAAAAAGTCAATTGCAGTAAGTCCGTCAAGGGGGTGCCCATACTACTGTAAAACACATTAAGATAGAGAGATACTGTGGTGTGCCATAGGATTAGAGCACTCCTATTATACAACGCCGTATGTGGGCACAGTATGTCGCCTTACTGTATTTTTTAGTAGGAATGTATGGCGAATGGAATACATATTACTTCATGACAAAACAGTAAAGAATTTTGTATTGTATTTTGGTCTAGTAAATTATAACTTATATTATTTACTGAATGTAGCTGAAGGATTTGTGCAATCGTGTTGGTATTGTTATTAGAGATTTTAAATAATATATTAAATAAATAACAATAAATTTTGGAAATATGCAACCAGTTAAATATATTTATAGCAAGTAACTATCTCAGCAGATATACAGCAAAGGATGGACCTTCCATCAGACTTATGACTGATCGTCGGTTGACTTAATGTGATCACTTTACACTTTTTTTTTAATTTTTTTATTTTTTTATTTCAACATATACGGCTTGCGCCCTTAAAATGCATTATAACAAAAATTTAGATTCAACATACATAGGGGAGAGTGGGGGAACCGTGCGCACCTAAGCCATAATTGATGCTACGTCGAAACCTTTTTAGATCAGAAAGTAAAACATTGATATGTGGAAGCCTCATATGTCTTCTATCGAACTGCATACTGCTATTTACTTTAATTAGTCGCAGAACTGAACTACAAAGCATTAAATGAGACAAGTCATTTGCGCACCATTCACCATACCGCGGGGTAATGGTGCGCATGGGTAGGGTAATTGTGCGCATTCAAGGTGAAGTTAAACGACCAAATTTATTTGCTTTGAGTTAAATAACCAACATTATTTTATTAATGAGACAATTGTCATTGTTTTAAATTACAATTATTATTGTTGACAGTGAGAAAAAGCACTAAAAATGGAAAAGAAGTCCATTTGAAGATATCACATATTTAACTTGTCAAAAAAAATGCGTTTATTCTGTGATTTTGTCACAGAAGATTTTTCAGCTCCCAGCATAAAGAAAAATGGTTGGAAGATATTCCTTTCAAACATTTTCACAGTGTTGACTCGGGCAGATATGCTAATTCTTTACCATCAGCTCAGAGTTTCCTTTATTTTTAGTATCGCATATAGTTTTCTGGAATACCTAGCTAGTCTAACTATTTATGTTGGTTTTTCTATCATATTTTAGGCACTCGGATTAATTGAAACATTTTTTTTTTTTATAATTAGGTGCCTATTACGTAATTAATATCGATTTTTATTTAAATTGTGAAAAAAATATTCCTTGCCATTTAGTTTCATGAGGGGTAATTATGCTCATTCATAAAAAAAGTATGCACTCGTATGCGCACAATTACCCCTCACGTGGAATTCAGCATCTGTCAAAATACATATTATAAAAAAACTATTCTACAAATAGCACCAAACTATTTTATATTGGTCAAAGGAGATAGTTAACTACCGAACTAATCATAAAGCATTGAAAAATTATTGTAATTATGCGCTCACCATCTTATTTTAGTCAGTAAAAAATTATAACAAAATACTAGTTTTCAATAAAATGGCATAAACTCGGCAACTTCTTCATCGATTGAGCTGAATCTTACTAAAAACGTTCGCCTTATCGGCGGCTACAAAACTGCATTACCAGCGATATTATTTGAGGACGGGATCTTGCTAAATCTCACTGCGCATGATTACCCACTGCGCACGGTTCCCCCACTTTCCCCTATATAGAACAAAAAAATACAATAAAATTATACATATCCAGTAGCATGCACCCATGCCCCAAGGCCATACGAACGTCGTGTGAGGAGAGCGGCAGGTATTATAGGTACCTATTAAGTATGATTAACGTGACGTACAACGTACCAGTATAGTAGTATCGCGAGGATAAAGGCCTTTTTTGTAGTGTTCGTGAAAGGACGGGCATACCTGCCTAACGCATCTGTGTGCATTCTTGTTCATTGTGCGCTCACTAATACTACTATAACTCCGTGTACGGACTTGCGTGTAGTTACACTGTCTCACACTACAAAAAAGGCCTTTATCCTCGCGATACTACTATACCTAGCATCTACCTCACACGACACACCAAAACACTACGCCCGGGATGTAGGTACATGCACAACACAATATTACAATATCACTACTGCCCAAACGTAACAGGACCGGCTATAGAATTAATACGCCTTCATAATACAACTCAAAAATAAAAATAATTATACATAAAAGTCAAACAAATTCATCAAATGTGTAAAATAATAAAATCGATTTCAGAATAATGTAAAAATTTAAAACAAATCAAAATTCCATACAATTGTCAAAAACAAATATACTTCGACAAAAACAAAAACAAATATAAAAAGTCAGAAAAAAAGCAAATTCAAGAATACAAAACTTTATACTCATGTCACATAACAGAGACGGATTCAGAGTGGATTATCGGGTACATTGGTCAAAAACACTAATTGGAACTCCGAATAAATGTAATAAAAATAAAGATAAAAAATTTAATTAAATATTAATAAAATAAAATAAAACAAATTCAGACGCACACAAGTCAGAAATAATAAAATCAAATAAAATTATAAAATTAATAAAATTGGCAAAATTAATAAAATTGATCAAATTAATAAAATAAAATTGACAGAATCGAACCCAGAATAAATAAAATTAAAAACTTAAAAACTTTCATACACGCCATCCCGGGCAGCCACACCAATATTCAATATTCACTGATCAAGTGCCCCCGCAAGGACTCCCTCACAACACGAACGGAATCAGCGAAGATATCCACCAAAAAACCATATTCGTTTGCCCTCCTGTGAAGCCTAGGCATCACGCTGTTGTGGTGGTAATTGGTAGAGGCACCCGTACAATGAAACGATATAGCCTGATGCTTTGTAGGCACCGTGTAGGCACATGCAATTGAATCAGGCCAACCAGAGTTGCGCTATCTACTACACCATTTATTATCTTATGCAGCAAAATTATGTCATTAATAGTTCTTCTGTCCACTAGCCTCAACAGCTTTAATTCTTTCATCAAATAATCATAATCTATATCAGTGACTGGTATTTATAACTTATAATTAATAAATCTAAGGAACTTATGCTGCACAGATTCTAAGCTATTAATGTGTACCATGTAGTATGGCGACCATACAGGAGTTGCATATTCCAAATGGCTTCTGACTAAAGAGCAATGCAGGCTCAGCAAACTTCTGATTGACGAGAAGTCCTTACCCGTACGCAATACAAACCCTAACATTCGCAGAGCCTTCTCAGTTACAGTATTTATATGAGGAATAAATGAGAACTTCTCATCTAAGGTTACACCTAGGTCCCTAATTTTTGCCACCTCATCAAGAAATTATCAAAGTGCAATAAAAAAATAATAAAAAATGATTGACGTCAATGCAATGCTATCGTGACCTTGATAACCCAACATTGTTATCGTGACATTGATACGGAGTAATTGGCTGATGCAATTGTTGTTTTCAATTGCACCAGAGCGATAGTTTGATAAAGAGTAGTATATAAACACCGTACCGTACAGTACTAACATCAGTTTATTACTAAACTACCAACAGTGAACAAGTGCAATATAATAGTGAAAAGTGAATTTTTGACAGACCATCGAAGGTAAAAAAATTTATGGATAATTACTTCTTTTACCACATTACTACGAACGATTTGCATTGGGATTTGGATACTTCCAATATCAACGCTTATCCAGTAGTTCCACCGAGACAACAAATTGAAGAATACAATGCAGGACGCCCAGGAAATAACCACACAAGACATATTGAATATGAGAATGAGTCCACCACCACCGAAGAACAAGGGGAAGAAATCGAAAATACCAGCGGATCTGGAATCTCTGAATATGTCAATCGAAGCAGATTTGAAAGGTATACGACAATCAGAGGAATACGAAATGTGGAGCAAGGAGAAACAGGATACTCGGCAATTTTCTTCAACGGAAAAACAAAACACTTTAATAGCCGAGGAGGAAGCATTAGAGAAGTTAGAGGAGGAAATGATGACGAAATTGTATCACTGGAACAAATCGGAAACTTCAACGCAACATCGAGAAATAACAAAAATGTTGATTCGCGCCCTTGGAAAATCGCGATGTACCACTTCGGAACGAACAACCCGCACTGGCACTTCGTATACATTAGTCGAAGTACACAGTGGGGACACAATTCCAAATTTGGACGAGATATTCGACAAGAACATTACAGATGTAAAAGCATTAAGTGTATCGCTTGCATTTATGAGTATATTTATTCCGGTGATGTTCGTCAGGTGGTACTGGACATTATCGAACAGCGAGATTTGCAAATGCGCCAGTGCCTCTTTCATCAAGGTGGAGATCAAGACGGAAACACCAGCCAGAGAAGTTTCTACGATTCTGAGTGTGAGGAAAGGGGATTTGATTTACGGACCGAATTTTGATTACGGACGGAAAACAACAATTGCATCAGCCAATTACTCCGTATCAATGTCACGATAACAATGTTGGGTTATCAAGGTCACGATAGCATTGCATTGACGTCAATCATTTTTTATTATTTTTTTATTGCACTTTGATAATGCAACTACCAGTGGTTCTACAACTAAAGCAGTGGTTCTTCAACTTTATAGGTTAGGTTAGGTTATAAACGAAAGAGGAGGACTCAATAATGGCCAATATGGATTTCGGCAGGGCAAAACCACGATCCACGCCATAGACAGAGTCGTAGCAATGGCGAAAGCGGCAATAGAAGCAGGAAAAAATAATTGCCTAGTACTAATAGACGTGAAAAATGCGTTTAATACAGCTGACTGGAAGATAATACTAAGCAAACTGAGCAAACGAGGGATTGACAAGCGCCTGCTTAATATACTGATCGATTACCTGACTGGAAGGCGCGTAATCCTGAGCGGAAAGTGCGATGAGGAGGTCCATGGTGGGGTGCCACAAGGGTCGGTACTGGGGCCGACTCTGCGGAATATACTATACGACGACGTAATGGAAGTGGACGTAGCGGAAGAGGTAGAGATGGATTGCTATGCGGATGACCTAGCCATATCGGTCACAGCAAAGAACAGAAGAGAACTAATGGAAAAAACAAACAGAGCGCTACATGCGATTAAACTCTGGATGGAAACAAACGGACTAGAAATTGCTCCCGAAAAAACGGAGGCAATAATTATTGGAAAGAAGAAAAAAGGCCCCGAAGCATGTTTCCAAATAGGAGGGGCCACTATCAGACCGGTAAACCGAGTAACGTATCTTGGTGTGGTGATAGACAAAAGATTGAATATGAAAGACCACATAAAGAAAGCGTGCGAAAAAGCACAAAAAACAATACGGGCTCTAGGCAGTATACTGCCCAATACAAAAGGCGCGAGCTCAAAAAAAAGAAGAGTACTAGCCATGTCAACCCAGTCCATAGTGCTATACGCTGCACCCATCTGGGCACACGCGGTTAAAACGGTGGAGGGCTGCCGACTAATCAGAGAGACACAAAGGCTTATGGCGCTAAGGGTGTGCAGCGGATACAAAACTGTGTCGACTGACGCTGCCCTTGTGTTGGCGGGTCTGATCCCCATAGAGCTTCTCGCAATGGAGAGATCCAACATTTTTCAACATGGGAATGCAGTGTCAGAGGAGAACAAGGAAACAGAGAGAAAAACCACCATGGAAAGATGGCAGAATATGTGGAGCGGAGCGAAAGGCGGGAGATGGACATACCGCCTAGTCAAAAATATCGAGCCCTGGATGAACCGAAAACACGGAGATGTCACATATAGGATAACACAGTGTCTGACTGGACATGGGGTGTTCGGACAATTTTTGAATAAAATCAAAAAAGCACAGTCAGAGAGATGCACATACTGCGATACCGAGTGTGATGGGAACAACCCTACCACTGCTAAAAATAAAAGAAGAATCTAAACTAACTTTGGTTGTTCACATTACCTCCTAACTAACTGCTACCTAAATTCAAAAATTAAACCCTATTTCCTAGTTCTAAAAGCTACTTTCCCTAGGTTCATTTCTACTTTCACTCTATCACACATTCTAATCTCACCTTTCATTCCAAACTTACATTCAGACACTGAATTTGCGTAAAACGAATCGCTGCTTGTCCGCCGTTATCCTGCTTTCATAATTCGTAGCGATGTTTTTCCTTTTTCCTTTCTATATTTTGGCCTTTACGTGATTCGTCTAATGGATAAATTTTATTTAATTTGGACCTCACGTCGTGTTTTTCTGCTGAAATAAAAGTCCTACCTCAATTTGGTGTATCTACCTATTATATAATACGAAACATCGACTCAATAAGTACCCAGCGTTTCACTGAACTAGTAGGTACATGTAGTTCAATACGAGGTACGTACTATACGCATCCCATACACATAACATTCCAGGGGCGTATTCAGTATATAAACGTTACATTATAAAATTCATGAAGACACTCCTGAAAACAACATGGTTTTGTATTCGTTCGTGATTGTTAGTAATAATAAAATTTCACTTACCTTTTCCATTCTGAAATGTCACAAGGAAAACACATAATAAACAAAATAGTCTTTCAATTATAAACATGTATGTACCACGAACGAAACGAAATAGTAAGCTGTGGAAAAGATTAATTAAGATGTTATTTGTCTTTTGTATTACAGTGTTAATAAAAGACAAAAATTAAGGTGGGTTGAGTTTATAATCGTAAATAATTAGATACTTATTACATTCGAGAATATAATTTAAACAAATGGACATTGTCAAAATTTCGGAAAGTCGGTTACTGCTTTCACAATATTCTAAATAAGAATATTTCACTCCAAAACTAAATTAAACTATTTGAAAGGTGAAAGAAATAATTAATTAAATAAATAAAACACTCGTTAGTATTAAAAAAAAACCCTTTCAAAATAATTAATGTCATATCTTATCAACGAATGAACCGCCCGAATCGCAGATAGGATATTGACTGTCTCGAGCAATCTTCCAAACCACCACATCTCCATCTCACACTTTTAATCTCTGAAAAAAAAATATTATTAACAAAAAATCATACATCACCCAACACACACACACACACATCTTTCATGCATCCAACATCATATATATCTCTCTCTCTTCAGTAGATTCTGAAAGAAATATGTTAAGTGGAAGTCATCTTTCGGTAATGAAGCACATATACCTAACCTTTGCCCTATCTACCTACTATTTATAATATTGTTATAAAGATGGTCCCCCATCACACGAGGTACGATACGCGGAGCATACGATTTTCGTTTGCCAAAAATGCAAAGAAAAAAGAGATCGTATGATGGCTGAAATATTGAGGTCGGAAGCCGGCGAGTCGGACGAAATGACTCCCGATAACATAATAGGTAAAATGATAGCTAACAAAACTAATTGGGAGGCTGTGGCCACATACATGGAAGAAGTGATGATGACGAAAGAAGCTGACGAAAATATCAGACAAAAAGCAGACAATTTGTAGCACCAGACAAATGCAGCACCGTGGTAGACCGTAAGGTAGGAACATGGTGAAAACCTGCGAGGAGAAGAACGGGGGTTTTAGTTAGCTGGTAAGAGTCCGGCACTACCCAGTCAGAATGGCTGGGTGTCCATGAGGATTTCCCCCACAAAAAAAAAAAAAAAAAAGGTTAGGTTAGGTTAGGTTAGGTTAGGTTAGGTTAGGTTAGGTTAGGTTAGGTTAGGTTAGGTTAGGTTAGGTTAGGTTAGGTTAGGTTAGGTTAGGTTAGGTTTTTTTTTTTTTAATTTGTTTATTGTCTTTTATATTTTGCCTTGCTTGCAAAGTACAAGGCTTATTACATGTCATTTGTGTGCCTACTTACAATTTTTACATAATATTATATCTGATTGTACATATTCTATTCCATTTAATTTTTATCTTTAATTTTTATATTTTATCTACTACACTTATTAGTTCTATTCTAAATAATATTTTTTTACATAATTATCTATATTCTATCTTATCCAGATTAATTTTTCGGCGGTTAATCATTTTCTTGTATTCTTTATTTCTTCTTTATTTTTCATATATGAGTTCTTTCTTTTCTATTTGCTTCTTCTGTTTTTAGTTTCTTACTATCTTTCTTCACTTTATTCGTCTACCGTTTCTGCTTGAGTTGCATCTTGTTGGTTTATTTCTCTTATTTTTCTTGCTATGTTAGTTAGAAATCGGCAATACTCTCTGCTGGATTCTTTGTTCAAAAGGATTTCCCCTCTATTTTCTACTTCGAGTCCTATGCGTCTGCATATGTGCTGAATCTCCCATCGTTCCTTTTCGAATATTGGGCATCTGGATATCAGGTGTTCTACAGTTTGTTCCACTTCTGTATCACATGGACAGCCTGACGTCTGAGTGATATGAAATCTTTTCAGATATTGTCGAAAAGCACCATGTCCTGTCAATATTTGCGTCATTTCATACGTTGGTGCGTTCATTTTATTGTATCTCAGACAGTCTTTAATTTCGTGGAAAAACATTTTTGTTCCTTGTCCTGTTGTTGAGTCCTTATATCTCTTGTTCCATTCTGCAATACACCTCTCTCGGGCTATTTTCTTAGCATAACTCAGAGGGAACTTATCGTACTCTGGTTTAGTTTTCTTGAGGGTTGCCTCCCTTGCCCCCTGGTCAGCTATTTCGTTGCCCTCTGTGCCACAGTGTCCTCTAATCCAGGCTATTGTGGTTTTTTGCCCTCTTTTTTCTAGGATGGTAATGTCATGCCTAATGGCGTTTACTATTGGGTTCACCGAGTTCCTGTAAGTTATTGCCTCCATTCCAGATTTGCTATCCGTTAATATTTTGATTTTATCCCACTTTTCCTTTGGGTGGCCCATTACATATTTTAGCGCCCTCTCTATTGCCACCAGCTCTGCCTGGAACACCGAACAATAATCCTCTAATTTTATTTTGGTTACTTGATTCCGGTTTTCGCCGTCAAAAGGCACGTATGCCGCCCCTACTTTTCCGTTTATGAGGCTCCCGTCTGTGTATATATGTACCTCTCTTGGCTCCATCTGTGGGGATTCCTTGTCGCAGTATTCTGTTCTGACATTGACTCGTTCCGCTGGATGAGGCAGGGATGATATACTCACCACTCCTTGATATATTCTGTCCTCTGGTAGACCTAAGATATGACCATTTTTTCTTGTATTGTATATTTCAGCTACCTCTTTAATCTTTAAGTCTAGAGGTGTGAATCCTGCAAGGGCCAGCGCGGATGTGGCTGATATAGTGCGATATCCCTTACAGGCCCTTATTGCTACCATCCTCTGTACTGCCTCCAGCTTTCTTACGTTAACCTTCTTTCCGACTGCCTCCTGCCAGACACTTGACGCATAGGTGGCGATGGGCTCCACTGCACCATGGTAAATTTGTCTCACGATTTCCGGAGATGCTCCCCATGTCGGTTTTGCTATTGTCATTAATTTATTTGAGACTTTTGCGATTTTCTTACACACGTAGTCTACTTGTCTACCCCAATTAAGTTTGTCGTCTATTATGAGTCCCAAGATCTTAAAGTGATTGACGTATGTGAGTTTATTCCCCCTCATGGTAATTTCCGGTCTTTCTATTTGTCTCCTCGTGATAAACAGTGCATTTGTTTTTTGTTCGGAAAAATGTAGTTTTGTCTTTTTCTCCCATTTCACAATTCTTTCCAGTGCGTCATTTGTTATTTCTTGAGCCTGCTCTCTTGTGTCTGCAATCACCGTCAGTAAGATATCGTCCGCAAAAGCCACTACCTCCGCTCGTTCTGGGAATTCTTCTTGCAGTAAATCGTCCAGTATGTAATTCCAGAAAAAGGGGCCACAAACGGACCCTTGCACGCATCCCTTGCTTGTTTCCTTTCTTATTTCGACATCATGGTGTCGCAGTAATACCTCTCTCTCCCAGAAGTAGTTTTTTACCATTCTATAGAGATTTCCTGGGCAATTCTTTACCTGCAGCTGCCTAAGGATGAAGGGCCACCATGCGTTATCAAAAGCCCCCTTTATATCCAATGATACTGCAATTGCCATCTTTTTCTTTTTAAGCGCTTCTCGTATTCTAGACACTGATGCCATTAGCGCATCTTCTGTTGACCTCTGCGGAGTGAAGCCATACTGCTTTTCACTTAATTCCTTTTTGCTTCTGAATTGCCACTCCACTCTTGATATCAGCAGCCTTTCTAAAACTTTTCCCAATATTGGCAGCAGTCCTATCGGCCTGTAGGATCCAACATCAGTCCAGTCATCCTTTCCCGGCTTAGGGATTGTCAGTATTTTTGCCAGCTTCCATCTCTTTGGGAACGTGCCCAATTTGAGGCACAAATTATATATACTGAGCATAGTTTCCGGTGCCAATTCAAAGAACTTTTGACAGATGTCCGCCGTGAGGCCGTCTGGTCCCGGAGCCTTCAGGGGGTTCATTTTCATAATTGAGTCTTTTAATTCGTCAACCGTGAAAGGTGGATCATTTTCAGCTCTATATTCCACATACGAACTGCGCCTGATTCTCCTCTGCTCCTCTGTTTCTTCACTCAGGTCGTCGTCCTTAAAGAATTGTCTCATTAGGCCCTTTGCGGTATCTTCGGCGTTCTTGAAGTATACTCCGCCTTCTTTGAGTGTCGCTGGCACTTGCATAGCCTTCCTCCTGCACAAGACTCTATGTAGTGCTGACCATGCCGTTTCTCTGTTCTGCTTCTCGCAGTAGCTTTTCCACGACGTGACCTTTGCAGTGTCTATTTCTGCTTTGTACCGCGTTGTCTGCGTGGTTAGGTTAGGTTAGGTTAGGTTAGGTTAGGTTAGGTTAGGTTAGGTTAGGTTAGGTTAGGTTAGGTTAGGTTAGGTTAGGTTAGGTTAGGTTAGGTTAGGTTAGGTTAGGTTAGGTTAGGTTAGGTTAGGTTTTTTTTTTTTTTTTTTTTTTTTTTTTTTTTAATTTGTTTATTGTCTTTTATATTTTGCCTTGCTTGCAAAGTACAAGGCTTATTACATGTCATTTGTGTGCCTACTTACAATTTTTACATATTATATCTGATTGTACATATTCTATTCCATTTAGTTTTTATCTTTAATTTTTATATTTTATCTACTATTTTTATTAGTTCTATTCTAAATAATAATTTTTTACATAATTATCTATATTCTATCTTATCCAGATTAATTTTTCGGCGGTTAATCATTTTCTTGTATTCTTTATTTCTTCTTTATTTTTCATATATGAGTTCTTTGTTTTCTATTTGCTTCTTCTGTTTTTAGTTTCTTACTATCTTTCTTCACTTTATTCGTCTACCGTTTCTGCTTGAGTTGCATCTTGTTGGTTTATTTCTCTTATTTTTCTTGCTATGTTAGTTAGAAATCGGCAATACTCTCTGCTGGATTCTTTGTTCAAAAGGATTTCCCCTCTATTTTCTACTTCGAGTCCTATGCGTCTGCATATGTGCTGAATCTTCCATCGTTCCTTTTCGAATATTGGGCATCTGGATATCAGGTGTTCTACAGTTTGTTCCACTTCTGTATCACATGGACAGCCTGACGTCTGAGTGATATGAAATCTTTTCAGATATTGTCGAAAAGCACCATGTCCTGTCAATATTTGCGTCATTTCATACGTTGGTGCGTTCATTTTATTGTATCTCAGACAGTCTTTAATTTCGTGGAAAAACATTTTTGTTCCATGTCCTGTTGTTGAGTCCTTATATCTCTTGTTCCATTCTGCAATACATCTCTCTCGGGCTATTTTCTTAGCATAACTCAGAGGGAACTTATCGTACTCTGGTTTAGTTTTCTTGAGGGTTGCCTCCCTTGCCCCCTGGTCAGCTATTTCGTTGCCCTCTGTGCCACAGTGTCCTCTAATCCAGGCTATTGTGGTTTTTTGCCCTCTTTTTTCTAGGATGGTAATGTCATGCCTAATGGCGTTTACTATTGGGTTCACCGAGTTCCTGTAAGTTATTGCCTCCATTCCAGATTTGCTATCCGTTAATATTTTGATTTTATCCCACTTTTCCTTTGGGTGGCCCATTACATATTTTAGCGCCCTCTCTATTGCCACCAGCTCTGCCTGGAACACCGAACAATAATCCTCTAATTTTATTTTGGTTACTTGATTCCGGTTTTCACCGTCAAAAGGCACGTATGCCGCCCCTACTTTTCCGTTTATGAGGCTCCCGTCTGTGTATATATGTACCTCTCTTGGCTCCATCTGTGGGGATTCCTTGTCGCAGTATTCTGTTCTGACATTGACTCGTTCCGCTGGATGAGGCAGGGATGATATACTCACCACTCCTTGATATATTCTGTCCTCTGGTAGACCTAAGATATGACCATTTTTTCTTGTACTGTATATTTCAGCTACCTCTTTAATCTTTAAGTCTAGTGGTGTGAATCCTGCAAGGGCCAGCGCGGATGTGGCTGATATAGTGCGATATCCCTTACAGGCCCTTATTGCTACCATCCTCTGTACTGCCTCCAGCTTTCTTACGTTAACCTTCTTTCCGACTGCCTCCTGCCAGACACTTGACGCATAGGTGGCGATGGGCTCCACTGCACCATGGTAAATTTGTCTCACGATTTCCGGAGATGCTCCCCATGTCGGTTTTGCAATTGTCATTAATTTATTTGAGACTTTTGCGATTTTCTTACACACGTAGTCTACTTGTCTACCCCAGTTAAGTTTGTCGTCTATTATGAGTCCCAAGATCTTAAAGTGATTGACGTATGTGAGTTTATTCCCCCTCATGGTAATTTCCGGTCTTTCTATTTGTCTCCTCGTGATAAACAGTGCATTTGTTTTTTCTTCGGAAAAATGTAGTTTTGTCTTTTTCTCCCATTTCACAATTCTTTCCAGTGCGTCATTTGTTATTTCTTGAGCCTGCTCTCTTGTGTCTGCAATCACCGTCAGTAAGATATCGTCCGCAAAAGCCACTACCTCCGCTCGTTCTGGGAATTCTTCTTGCAGTAAATCGTCCAGTATGTAATTCCAGAAAAAGGGGCCACAAACGGACCCTTGCACGCATCCCTTGCTTGTTTCCTTTCTTATTTCGACATCATGGTGTCGCAGTAGTACCTCTCTCTCCCAGAAGTAGTTTTTTACCATTCTATAGAGATTTCCTGGGCAATTCTTTACCTGCAGCTGCCTAAGGATGAAGGGCCACCATGCGTTATCAAAAGCCCCCTTTATATCCAATGATACTGCAATTGCCATCTTTTTCTTTTTAAGCGCTTCTCTTATTCTAGACACTGATGCCATTAGCGCATCTTCTGTTGACCTCTGCGGAGTGAAGCCATACTGCTTTTCACTTAATTCCTTTTTGCTTCTGAATTGCCACTCCACTCTTGATATCAGCAGCCTTTCTAAAACTTTTCCCAATATTGGCAGCAGTCCTATCGGCCTGTAGGATCCAACATCAGTCCAGTCATCCTTTCCCGGCTTAGGGATTGTCAGTATTTTTGCCAGCTTCCATCTCTTTGGGAACGTGCCCAATTCGAGGCACAAATTATATATGCTGAGCATAGTTTCCGGTGCCAATTCAAAGAACTTTTGACAGATGTCCGCCGTGAGGCCGTCTGGTCCCGGAGCCTTCAGGGGGTTCATTTTCATAATTGAGTCTTTTAATTCGTCAACCGTGAAAGGTGGATCATTTTCAGCTCTATATTCCACATACGAACTGCGCCTGATTCTCCTCTGCTCCTCTGTTTCTTCACTCAGGTCGTCGTCCTTAAAGAATTGTCTCATTAGGCCCTTTGCGGTATCTTCGGCGTTCTTGAAGTATACTCCGCCTTCTTTGAGTGTCGCTGGCACTTGCATAGCCTTCCTCCTGCACAAGACTCTATGTAGTGCTGACCATGCCGTTTCTCTGTTCTGCTTCTCGCAGTAGCTTTTCCACGACGTGACCTTTGCAGTGTCTATTTCTGCTTTGTACCTCTCCTTGACCGCCAAAAAATCCTCCAGTCTGGCTTGCCTTGTAGAGTTTCCGGCATTCTGCAGCCTGTGTTTTGCGCTCCTTAGCTCTGCTTTAAGGCTGTTTAGGTCGTCTGTCCACCAGGGACACGGTTTTCTCTTCCGTTTGCGGAGCTTAGGGATACTTCCCTCGCATGCCTTTTTAATAGTTTTCTCAAGTTGTTCTATTATCTCTTCTAGTTCTTCATTATTGTTTATATCTTCGATCGGTTTCTTTACTAGTTGATTTTCTGTTAGTTCTTTTTTAAGTAATGTGGAAAATTTGTCCCAATTCGCTTTCTTTGTATTGTATATGCGCGTTCCAACGTCCTCTGCATCGCCATGCTCAGCCACTATCTGGAAGTCTACAGGGTTGTGGTCACTCAGGTTAGTTATGTTGAGGTTGACGCACCAGCCCTGCACCAGCCCGAGAACATCTTGGGTGCAGAAGGTGACGTCTACTCTGCTCTTTATATGCTTGCCTCGTCGGTATGTTTCGAATGTGGGCGTATCCCCTGTATTGAGTATAACATAGTCGTTCTGCGCCACGAATGAGGCCATTATTTCCCCTCTGGTATCAGTTCTAGAGCTCCCCCACCAGATGCTTTTTGCATTGAAATCGCCTCCAATTATCATCTGTTTCACTTGAGTAATTTTGGACAATTCGTTTAAGGACTTCTTTATATCAGCCTCGGGTTCCACGTACACTGATCCGATCACAATTGCTCCTGTTTTAGTTATTATATTCACAAAGACCATGTTTGAGTCACTGTATTCACTGAGCAACATGCCCTCTATATTGGGGTTCATTATTACGATAGCTGCTTTGCACCTTTCATCTTGAGATTTTACCATCTGAAATGTCTTGTAGCCTGGCGCCGTCATTTTTCCTGATGATCCTGTATATGGTTCTTGGAGCAAGAGAACGTCTGCTGGGTCATCTTTGTCGTTTAATGCCAGTAGTGTTGCAAGTCGGCCTCTCCCAAGGTTCCACTGCCTTATTTTGATTTTGTCATGGTCTGGCACCGTCGGTCCTGTCTGTTTGTTCTTTATGTGGCTCTTTTCGACATCTTTAGCAATACTGTGTGATACCTCGGATTCTGGTATCCATGCTCTTCCTGTATGGACAATCTCTACTTGTAGTGCAGTGCTGACCGTCACAGTTTGCGCACCTTGGAAGCTTATCTTCCTTATCTTTTTCCGGGCAGTCCTTGTATATATGTCCTCCACAGCAGAAATTGCACACGGTTCCTCCGTTGCAGCGCATCTGTGTGTGCCCGAATTTCAGGCACTTAAAGCACTGTATAAGGGGACTCTCGTCTTCCACAGTCAGCCTCTGATAGCCGATATTTATTTTGCCGGCCTCCGTTAGCACTTTCCATGTTTCTGTCTCAACTTGGCACACTATGTTATCGAGCAAGGAATTCCTGTGACGCCTTCTATATTTTATTTTCAGAATTTCTTGGATCTTAATATTTTTGTTTTGTGTTTTTATTGCTTCATTTAAATCTTCTTCCTTTATTCCTTTAATTGCTCCTCTGAACACTATGTACGGCTTTTTCAACTCGAGCTTCTCAGCCCTCAGTCCCTGTTGGGAGGCCGAATTGTTTAGCTCGTCGGCAATGAGATCCCTTTCCTTTGCCGTAAGGCAGCTTAGGACTACTTTCTTGTTGTTAATCTTTCTTAGGGATGTAATACCAACCCCTAGCCTCTTCACATTGACACTTCTTTTGATAGCCGCTTCTATGTCTTCAGATTTTTTGGTGTCATCTTCCGATGCCACTACCACCGAATGCTTTGTTTCTTGACGGCCCACCACGGCTGCATAAGTCCTTCCCACATTTCCCTGAGTGCCTTTTGCCATTTTCTTCAGTAGACTCTCCTCCAATCTGGCCTCCATGCTCTCAATCGCTTCATCCGTATTCTGTTTTATTTGCTGAATAATATAGACCTGATCCTCTTTCTCGAGTTTACGATCGTCGTGGACTTCATGTCTGTCAGTCTCGCATTGTTTTCTTTGTTCTTCTATTATTTTAGTTTGCTCTATAACAAGTTTTTTGAACTTCTTCATCACATCTACCAGGCCATCCTTAATATCCTTTCTGAGGTTACCCGATGATTTAATCAAATCGTTTGCCAACTTGGCAAGAGACGTAGCCTGTTTGTTATGTGTTAAAATCAGTTCATCAAAGTTCCTCGGTGTTCCGATCGGTGAAGGGCTTCTCGAGCCCGACATCTCCGGTGCTGCTAGATGGGCAGATGATGCTATGCTGGTTAGAGCCCTTCGAACTTTTGTAGGTGATGCACTTCTAGAAGATGAAGCCGACATTTTTGGTCAGACACGAAACACCAAGAGCAGCCACCAAATCAAATCCGAATTTTCTGGGTTTTTCCAATATTTTTTTTTTTCGACTTTCAATGTCCCCAAAAGACTTTCCGGGTTTTTCCGATTTTTAGCTTTCCAAAGATTTTCCAGATTTTCCGGGTTTTTCCGGGATTTTTCCGAGGTTTTCCGACTTTCTAGCTTCCCAAAATTTTTTTTCCGGTTTTTCCGAGTTTTTCCGGGTTTTTTCCGAGCTTTTCCGACTTTTGAGGTTTCCAAAAATTTTTCCGGATTTTCCGAGTTTTTCCGGGATTTTTCCGAGCTTTTCCGACTTTTGAGGTTTCCAAAAAATTTTCCGGATTTTCCGAGTTTTTCCGGGATTTTTCCGAGCTTTTCCGACTTTCTAGGTTTCCAAAAGATTTTCCGGATTTTCCGAAATTTTTCCGGCACTGTTATCACTGGTTGCCCCTTTAATGGCCCGCCGGCTGGTTACCCCAGTCCACACACACGCACAACACTTGTGTTTTTATATTTATTAATTAAGGAATTAATTAATATTATTATAATAATTTTATTTTTTTTTTTAATTCAGTTCACAATATTCTTGCACAAATTTACTACAGAAGAGCGACAAAAACACGTCCGTCTGTCTTCGATATTCTTTTGCAACTGGTTAGGTTAGGTTAGGTTAGGTTAGGTTAGGTTAGGTTAGGTTAGGTTAGGTTAGGTTAGGTTAGGTTAGGTTAGGTTAGGTTAGGTTAGGTTAGGTTAGGTTAGGTTAGGTTAGGTTAGGTTAGGTTAGGTTAGGTTAGGTTAGGTTAGGTTAGGTTAGGTTAGGTTAGGTTAGGTTAGGTTAGGTTAGGTTAGGTTAGGTTAGGTTAGGTTAGGTTAGGTTAGGTTAGGTTAGGTTAGGTTAGGTTAGGTTAGGTTAGGTTAGGTTAGGTTAGGTTAGGTTAGGTTAGGTTAGGTTAGGTTAGGTTAGGTTAGGTTAGGTTAGGTTAGGTTAGGTTAGGTTAGGTTAGGTTAGGTTAGGTTAGGTTAGGTTAGGTTAGGTTAGGTTAGGTTAGGTTAGGTTAGGTTAGGTTAGGTTAGGTTAGGTTAGGTTAGGTTAGGTTAGGTTAGGTTAGGTTAGGTTAGGTTAGGTTAGGTTAGGTTAGGTTAGGTTAGGTTAGGTTAGGTTAGGTTAGGTTAGGTTAGGTTAGGTTAGGTTAGGTTAGGTTAGGTTAGGTTAGGTTAGGTTAGGTTAGGTTAGGTTAGGTTAGGTTAGGTTAGGTTAGGTTAGGTTAGGTTAGGTTAGGTTAGGTTAGGTTAGGTTAGGTTAGGTTAGGTTAGGTTAGGTTAGGTTAGGTTAGGTTAGGTTAGGTTAGGTTAGGTTAGGTTAGGTTAGGTTAGGTTAGGTTAGGTTAGGTTAGGTTAGGTTAGGTTAGGTTAGGTTAGGTTAGGTTAGGTTAGGTTAGGTTAGGTTAGGTTAGGTTAGGTTAGGTTAGGTTAGGTTAGGTTAGGTTAGGTTAGGTTAGGTTAGGTTAGGTTAGGTTAGGTTAGGTTAGGTTAGGTTAGGTTAGGTTAGGTTAGGTTAGGTTAGGTTAGGTTAGGTTAGGTTAGGTTAGGTTAGGTTAGGTTAGGTTAGGTTAGGTTAGGTTAGGTTAGGTTAGGTTAGGTTAGGTTAGGTTAGGTTAGGTTAGGTTAGGTTAGGTTAGGTTAGGTTAGGTTAGGTTAGGTTAGGTTAGGTTAGGTTAGGTTAGGTTAGGTTAGGTTAGGTTAGGTTAGGTTAGGTTAGGTTAGGTTAGGTTAGGTTAGGTTAGGTTAGGTTAGGTTAGGTTAGGTTAGGTTAGGTTAGGTTAGGTTAGGTTAGGTTAGGTTAGGTTAGGTTAGGTTAGGTTAGGTTAGGTTAGGTTAGGTTAGGTTAGGTTAGGTTAGGTTAGGTTAGGTTAGGTTAGGTTAGGTTAGGTTAGGTTAGGTTAGGTTAGGTTAGGTTAGGTTAGGTTAGGTTAGGTTAGGTTAGGTTAGGTTAGGTTAGGTTAGGTTAGGTTAGGTTAGGTTAGGTTAGGTTAGGTTAGGTTAGGTTAGGTTAGGTTAGGTTAGGTTAGGTTAGTTAGGTTAGGTTAGGTTAGGTTAGGTTAGGTTAGGTTAGGTTAGGTTAGGTTAGGTTAGGTTAGGTTAGGTTAGTTAGGTTAGGTTAGGTTAGGTTAGGTTAGGTTAGGTTAGGTTAGGTTAGGTTAGGTTAGGTTAGGTTAGGTTAGTTAGGTTAGGTTAGGTTAGGTTAGGTTAGGTTAGGTTAGGTTAGGTTAGGTTAGGTTAGGTTAGGTTAGGTTAGGTTAGGTTAGGTTAGGTTAGGTTAGGTTAGGTTAGGTTAGGTTAGGTTAGGTTAGGTAGGTTAGGTTAGGTTAGGTTAGGTTAGGTTAGGTTAGGTTAGGTTAGGTTAGGTTAGGTTAGGTTAGGTTAGGTTAGGTTAG